>JABASP010000580.1:0-47470 GCA_019776565.1 Sminthurinus signatus
TCCTTTTTTTCGGAGATGTGCAGTCTGTGGGAAATAATTCCAGTGCTCCTTCTCGGACAAAGTACGGCGTATGAGTTAATTTAATTGCACAAGATACGGAATGTGAGGGGAAGGAAGAAGAAAACGGAGGAGTTTTTCCGTCTCTCCTTCTTTTGGGCTTCTTTCGGGTTCTACGTTCTACGTGCCTCACATAATTCAGCGAGTCAACTGAGGCGAATAAAGGGGAATGAAAAAAGAACAAAAGAGTCACTTTGCTCATTTTCCTCTTGTGCTCTGGGCATTCCTGCTCTGCTCCCGAATCCCAATGAATCCCATGAATCCAACTGATCCCACTTGAAGATTGAAGATGGCATGTGAAAATAAGAGACAAATCTAAATAGAATCTTTGACTGATTCATTTCATTTTGTGGAGGTCTAAAAATGGTTCCTTTCATTATGATTGGAGACGACTGATAAAAGTGAGATGAAATGAGGAAGCGGATTACAGATTCTGATTGTGATTGTGGTTGAGAGAGACGCGAAATGGTTGGTTAGTTAATTTAAGGAATTAATCCGGTGAATCCCGTCCCATCCAGAAGAATAATGATGATAATGGAGAGAAATTGACAGAGACGCCAGAGTTTTGTCAAGGGAATGAATGAAGGGCGAAGGGAGGAGGAGAAGAGAGCGTCTTTGCTGGCTCAGATGGAAATGTCTTGGTTTTGGTTTGGCTTAGGTGGAATTGGGATCATGTAGATTTATGGAGGAGAGAGAAGAGAGGAGACGGCGGAGAGACAGAGTCTCAACCACACTCATGTTTCATTTCCGGAGGATTTTCCAGGATCGACCTGCTCTTGGGGATTTTTTGCCGGATGTGCATACAAAACATGTGATCCATTCGGATGTCAGGGAATCGAGAATAGAGAATAGAGAATGCACTTGAACTCTTGTCAAGGGCATGCGAATTATAACTACTGATTTATATTTATATTTACTGTTGGATTGGGCTCAAGTGAATTGTGAATTGACATTCACATTCAAATGTCCAAAGACAGATGTCAATCTATTCCGGATTCCAGACTGAGCCCATCAAGTGCTCGGAAACGCAGACGCAGCGAGATGAGATCATTACTAAGACTTTTTGTTGCATCGGAACAAAGATTCCATTGTTACGGTCTCTTTGGACTGTAAAAGACAACGCAGCGCGTAATGTCTAATTTTAGGACCGAATTGAATTTTGGGAAGCTTCGGATTTCGGATCCGGATCTGTTTCGCATGGAATGTCGAGGAGATAAAAGAACTTTCTCTTTTTCTTTACACGCGAGGATTTTGTAGCTGCTGAGTCTTAAAAGTGGCAAGTGGAAGAACAAAGTGGGGACAAAGGTGGAAAAGGAGAGGAGGATTCTTCCGATCCGATCTGAAGGGAGAGTTGAGTTTGAGTAAAAATGAAAGTGGCAGTTATAGGAAATGGGAAGAGAAAGTGAATTTGAGAGGAATAAAATGGGGATTGAAAGGGAAAAGGGAAAAGGCGAGAAGAAGTTCCATTGATAGTGGAAAGTTGTAATAGACCTTGGCATTTGATTGGAAGACTGCTCACTGCTCACACTGGATGCATGAATGAAATTTCCACTGGGAGAAATCAAAGAAAGAAAGAGAGAGAGAGAGAGAATTTGGAGGAAGATGGAGCAGATGAATTGAAAAGGAGAATGACTGACTGAGTCCGAGGAGAAGTGGAAAAAGTAGAGAGAGTTGAAACAGGCGGGTTGAGTAACTAACTGACTTAAAGTGGAGAGAGAGAGAGAGAGAGAGCGAGAGTTGGATGGTGGTAGGCAGGGAATCCTCTGTGTTCATGTGGCTTTAAAAGAGAGGGAACAAAAGCTTTTGGAGGATAATTTTCCTTGTCGCGGATTTGAGAGTTGGGAGACTTTGGATTTGTTACACTTTTCCCTGTTTAACTGAGGACAGTTCAACTCCATTCCAGTTTCTGGATGGTAAAATGAGGATTCACTGGAGTTGTGTCATTATCCACTCTCCACATTCTGCATTCTGCACGTGGAGACCAAAATAATGGAATGATTATAGAGCAACTTTCAAGTGGCTTTTACTCGGTGAATTGCGACCAAGATGTGTATTTCCAAGAGGGAGAGAGAGAGGGAGAGAGAGAGAGAGGAATGTGGACGAGAATTGAAGAGAGATGGAAAAGGGATAAAATAGAAATCGGGAGCTGGATCGCATCTTATTTTGATTGCTCTGCATCTCCCTCAAATCCAACTCCAATTCTTTTTATTATTTGGCCCATTTCAAATCTTTCAAGTCTCCTCGGATTTTGCAACTGGAAGAATTTCAATGCGCTCTTGCGTCATCCTGCTCCGTTCTGTTCCATTCCACTTGGGCTCTCGCTCTTCGCTCTTTCTGCTCCCAGTTTAATTGCAGTCCACAGTTGACTTCTTGCAGAGTCAGAGTTGGAGTTGGAGAATAAGAGTGTCCCTATGACGACAGTCCCCGTGCACTCAGCTCCTACTAACTCACACCACAGCACACAGTCCTATCGCATGAATCTCCAGACGTTCAATAGCGTTGAATGGCTTCAGCCAACTGGACATCTTCTCCAGAATATCCACACGGGTGCTGGAATATTGCAGAGGGATGTGGATGGAGTACACGCACATGGACTGCTGGAGGAAGGAATGTGATGGGCTCCTTCAAACTTGAGCTGGACATTTAGTTTTTATTACTGTGACTTGGAGGATTGAGAAGAGAGAATTGAGAAGGGAGGATGAGCTTCTTTTGCATGGGTGCTCTCACAATTATGGTGATTTCTTCCATCTTCTGTCCTCTTCTCTCTCGTTGTCTCCCTCTTTCATTCCATCCCGTTCTCTCGGCCAGTTCCTTCTTTTGAGCGTGTTCGTGTGACTGGAAACGTGGATGTGTGGATGTGGAGTTGATGTCTGCGAGGAATAAGCAGATCCTTCCAGATATTCACAAAAGGCAGACTGGACTCGGATTCCTCCACCACCTTCTCCATCCAGATTCTCCTTCTCCTCAAACTTGATTCCCCACATTATTTTTCATGTACATTTAAAACACATGGCGACCATATTTTGAGCTCTCCAGAATCTTGTTCTTCTTCTCGGCTCTTCTTATTCCGTCCGTTATTCCGTCCATCGGCGTAGCCAGTGTTTTCATCTCCTGGCTCCGTCTATTTATTCCACATCTCCAAGTCCATTTCTATCCACGTGCACTTTCTCGTGGAGCACCGTGAAAAATGGGTTGGATGAGCTGAGACTGGATATTTCCTATTCACCGTTCTTCCTCAGAACGGGTCTACAAACTACAAACGACAGTCACAGCATTTGCGTGTCCCTTTGATTTGTTGTCCAGCGAGCGGACGTGGAATCGACCACATTTAAATCCGAACGAGCTCCCGACTCAATGTGAAACCATGCATAAAAACCCAGGAATCCGAAACATCCAGATTAGTTTAAGTTGAGAGTTGAGAGAAAGAAGCCTCAAGATGATCCAAACTTATTTCTAATCTCCTCGTCCTCTCATCTCATTTCTTGGGATGCCAAAAGACATTGAAAGGGAGAGTCCAGTCCAATTTAGAGTATTCACAATTCTTTCAAGTAGACACAAAGACTAAAGACAAAAGACAAAAGACTTTGTTCAGTTCCATGCTGCATGATTTAATTACTCAATCGCTGACCGGAAACGGTGAGGATAGTTCGTTTTTATGTATGTTGATTGTTGGATGGGAGCGAGTCGGAGTGGGGTGAAACATGAAGCACATTTATCATTTATCATTTTCATCCCAGTTTTATCGCAGGTTTGAATTGAGGAGTTAATTTTGAGGCTGAGTGACGGGTCTGCAGTCTGGATGATAATAATAATAAAAATGTGCATATTTCCACGGCCACGTTCAAAAGATAAGATTTGGTTAAAATATCTGCGGAATACTCCTTACGCGTCCTTTTCTTTGGGAGATTTATAAAGCACGGTGACGTGAAGGGAGCAGAGCAGAGTGGAAAGGACAGAGTAAAGAAGACGAGTCCTGATTTGTGCTGATGCAGCATCCCCTTGTCCATGCAAAATCTACAGTCAGTCTCCTTCCTCCTGGTTTTGCATATCTGTTTTAGATGGATATTAAGGGAAATGGCTGGATGTAGCATGTGACCAAGTCCTCCTCATTTCCCGCTGTCTGCATACTCTCCGTGTCCAAACTCCACTACGAGGCGCCAAAGAACAAGCAGACAGAGACATCCCAAAAACACGAGCAGCCAAAGAGATTCTCAAGACATGTTTTATAACGAATCAGATTCGATCTGTAGAAAGGACGGGGAAAGAAAGAGAGAGGAAAAAATCTTGTATCGATTTATGAGTTTAGTTTAATGTTGAGTTGGGCTTGAAATCGGAAGAGAGAAGTGAATGTGGATGAGCGTATTTATGCAGGGAAATCTATTTGGCTATGCACATTTTATTATGTACGGAGCAGAGTGAATTGTTCAAGACTCAAGACAATCATGACATTTTACAGGAGATTTCGGAGGAGACAAAAGACGAGAGGCAGGGAAATTTGAACCAAGCCTCAGCTTTGAGGTAAATTCCTCAAGAATTTAATTGACAACCAGACCATGTCGCCATCAGCTCAACAACTTTAAATGGTCCAACTTTTGCATTTCCCAGCATCAAACGTTGTCTGAATCTCCAAGTAGTCCCTCCCCTCCTCCTCCTCCTCTTTCTTCTTCTTTGTCTTCTTCTTGTACAATGTAACCTTTGATTTATAGTTGTCGTCTTCCCCTCTTTTCTCTTTTCTCCCTCTTTCTCTCTTTCTCGCTGGATCCTCAAATCAAATTCAAATTCGACATGATTATTATTTGTATTCTGCGCGTCCAAGAAGTAACCCAATTTCCTCCTCCCCAGAACAACCGTTTTACAATGGAGTAAAAAGTAAAACCATTTAGATTTTTCCTGAATTATTTTCAAGTCGTTGATTTAATTTGGGATTGGGAAGTTGGTGCGGGGGGAATTCCACTATGTGCTTCTACGTGCACTCCAACTGATCAATCAAAAGTTGTTCTTAAATAAATGTCGTAGGACTCCATGAAAACGTCTTCATTAATCTTCATACTCCGACCATCACCAATATGAACAGTCCAAGAGGAAGAATCGGAAGAGTGAGATGCCAAAAATATATAAAATAGAAACAGGGGAAATTTGGAATTTGGAAAGTTGAGGAAAAACAAGGGAATGTTTTCTTAATATTTCCTTTTCCCGTTTTTCCTTTTCCCGCTTTTCCTTGATGAAGAATGAGGAATAAAAGGAAAGTTTAATAGATTTTTATAATCCAGGTCCGGAAAGAGGCTTAGTCTACTAAAAAATGATTGATCTCTTGAAATTGACAGGAGAAAGCGGGAAGAGAGAGAGCGAGATACAAAATACAAAGTACAAATACAGCGCACAAAAGAGCGGCAGTGCTCACAAGTCAGCGTTCTGTGTGGAGCTCAAAGCGGAGCGGCACAACTGAACCGCTGGAAAAAATAATAATAATAAAGTTGGCTTAGCTTTTCCCACTAATGCTTTTAAGGTACAGGGGAAAAGGGAAAAGTTGGTGTCTAATGGAAATAATCCTCCGTCTCACTTTTCCCATGGTATAAAAAACAGAGTGTGGAAAGAAACAGAGGATTTTTTCTAGTTTGTACATGATTTTTGGTGTGTGTTTGTGGGTTCATTTATTTGAGCTGCGAGGAGAAAGTTGTGTGTATGAAAAAGTGTAAAGTCGTAGTTCGGCCATAAAAATTATGATTTGTACACGGGTTTTCTTGTTGGTATGCATTTGCAGACGTTGCAGTTTGAACATGTTGTGTTTGTGGGTTGATAATGTTGTGATGACTGTTTGTGTGTTGTACATGTGTACATGTGTTTGGAATAACGGGGTATAAATTCTCTTTGGGACAGATGGAATGCTGCTTCCGATGATTAATGGAACAACTTTCTATCCAGATTCTCTCAAACTCGCTCCTCAACAACACCAACATCTAAGAAAAACTTGGTGAAAGGAGCCAGGAGCCAGGAAACAAGAACAGAGCATCGCGCTCTCAACTAAAACTAATAATAATAATAGTAATAATAATAATAAAATCCTTGTGGAAAAGACTGGGGAAAATAAACAAAGTGCGGGAAATGTGGGATTTCTTATAAATACGGAGAATAATAGAAAAGTGAATGTGTGTTGTGTGAGTATAGTGAAAAGGATGGAGGGGAAAAAGGATGATGTCTCGAGACTACAAAAACTGTTACAAAAACAGAAGCAGAAGAGTGGAGTGAAGAGAAAAGTGAGGAGACCATCCACGGAGACGAAGACAAAGACGAGGAAGACGGACGAGGGAGGAAACTTGTTCCATGGAGTCGCAGAGCTGCTAAAGGTAGGCAAAATTTTTATTCTCCTCCTTCGTTTTGCATCCTTATCTAAATGTCCCCTCTCATTTGCATTGTTGTCCTCCTGCTCATAAAAGCATTATTGTTACTCTCCAGCCTCCGTCCGGGGTAATTTTACGAGGCTGGAGTGAGTTGTTGAATATTCTCCTGTGCCCATCTTCGGAATTATGCATAGAATTCTACGTGCACCATTTTTGTAGCCATTCCACAAAAGTGGTCTAGAGAAGGAGAGGAAGAGCATGTTGAAATGGTTGCGTAGTCATATCATTATTTTACAAGGGAAATCTGAAATCTGAAATCTAGAGTCCAAAGTCCAGAGCAGAGAGAGAAACAGAGAGAGAAGTCAAAGAACTTGTGAGGAAGAGGCTGAAGAAAAGAAGTTGTTATGATATGCAAATGTGAAATGTATTCGGAATGAAGGAGAATCCGAATCTCTCCCGACGGAGTCTTCATCTTTCAGGAATTAAGCACATCTTAGCAATCCACTCTGATTACGATACCCCCGAGATTTCCTCCTCACTCCAAACTCCACATTTTTTACACAACTCTCAACTCTCTTCATACACACAAATCCGGGCCTTCTCATTTCCTCTCCTCAGTCAGTTTTTCAGTCATTTTATCTCGTCCACATTTACATTTCCTTCCACTCCGCTCGGACCGTAGAAGACCGTAGAAGCAGAGGAAAAAGAGCTCCTCCAGTTTCCTTCCTCTCCTCTCCAATCTCCACGGATTGTTCATTATCAAACAGAGTTTGTATTCAGACTCGGAGTTTTAATTTTATTTCCGTTTTTTTTAGTTCGTTAATTTTTATTGGGGTAGGAGAATGAGAGAAGGAGAGAATGGGAAATGGGAAATGGGAGTGGAGGGAAATGATACGCACACGCTTGTCCATTACACCTACGCTCCGCATTTATATTCATTCATGTATCCAAATTGTCCTGATGATCATGACTGTTATTGTAGTGATATCAGAGGAAATGGGTGTACCGGGAGAGAAAAAGAGAGAGCGAGAGAGAGAGAGCATTTCTTTACACATGGAAATAATGGGACTGGAGAAATCCAGGGCATTAGTCAGGAGGAATGGAGGTATTTATATGAGATGAGAGGCACAACCTAAACTTATTCACACGCATAAATTATCCCTGAAAGAGGAGAGGAGGGAAAAACTGGTGAATCCGCTGAAGAGAAAAGTCTCTAAAAGAGTTTTCTCTCTGCGTCCTCTTTTTAGTAGTTTTTGGCTTGAGTTGACTCGCTCGCGGAGTGAGAATAAAAGGGAGAAAAATGAAATATATGAGGAATTGTGGGGAAAGTTACCTTGTTTCTCTGGTCTCTTCCTGAAATGGACATGAAAGTGGAATAAAGAATGAGGCTGAGGCTGAGAAAGGAAAGAAAAGATAGGAAAGAAAAGTGAGAAAGTGAGAGTGTTGACTTGATGAGGACTGGAAAAGGACATAATTTCGGGGCTGATAATCCGAGTGAATATGTGTGTGTGGAATGGAGAGATGGAAATGGAGATGGAGGAACAAGTGCATATTTCAAGACAGCTTCATAAACCATGAGAATAAAGTTTTGGAGTGAGGGTGGGTGGGGCGGAGGTGGGTGTGGTGATATGGCGAGAGATAAAAAGAGTCTGGTCTGATGCTAATGTGAGGAGGGAAATATTCATGAAGGGTTTATCCGGGCGACTTAGTTTGAGCGGAGCGTGTTGCTTCTGCGAGGAGTGTGTGGGAAAACCAGTGGTCTGTCTCTGCACTACAAGGAGCCTCTACCCGCTTCCGCTCCTCAACTCAACTCTTGAGCACAAGAAACAAGAGGAATAAATAATTTATACGCCGAATCAACATCGGACGAGAGAGGAGCATTTAGAAATACGATACAAAAGTGGCTGAAACAAACTGCAAGTGTCTTGAGGATACGAATGGGTTCTGTATCGTCTGTCTTTCCACGTCAATGTATTCCAGCTGCGGAAAGTTGGATGATGATGGAGAAGAGGAATCACAATTGAAACTCACTCGCGGAGAGAGAGAGAGAAAGATGGAGAAAGAAAGACGGAGAAAAGTTTGGCACAGAAAAGACGTGGAGGATTTCCCCATTTTTGGACTGAGTGAAAAGCTCAAGAAAAAGTAAAGTAAATGGAGTTGTTCAAAGAGAGGAATTTGACTTTCATGTGTCAGAGTGGAGAAGAGGAGAAGAGAAGAGAAGAAGAGGAAGTGGAGCTGTCCATCGGCCATCGGCCATCCTCAAACAGCCAACAACTAACTAGATATTTTGCAATTTCAAAGTTGGGATCACCAGCAGAAAAAAGAGAAAAAGGAGAAAAAGTGAGTTGTTCATCTGATTCTTTCTTGTGTTCATACTTTTCCCCTCGTCCTTCCTTCTCTTCTCTGTTCTCTGTTCTATGTGCACTTGTTCGCCCTGTCAAATTCTGACTCAATGGACTGCCAAAAGCAAGTCAAAGCGAGACTGACAGGACAGAGACAACTCCCAACTTGCACTCTTCTTCGTCTCCCTCTCTGCACTGCTCTCTGTATGCACACTCTGCACTGTCCGTTGGATCCGGCTCTTCTTTCTTGTTCTGTCCTTGGCTTTCCTTCTCTTCCACGTGGAATGGGAAGGCCAGTGGAGTTTTCTCTGGACTCAGCCTTCATCTCCGGACCATCCACCAACATACAAAAGAAACAGACCAAAAGAAATCAACAAGGATAAAAAGGAAAAGAGAAAAAGAGAAAGCGAGTTGTGAAATATATTTCTTGAAATTCCATTTAAGTCAAATCTACTTTTGTAGCATTAAAGTTTCAGGTGACTTGAGCTGGAGGAATAAATTTAAGCCTTTCCTCACGGAGCATTCTGGTTTAACAAAACTGAGAATGAATAAAGAAAGGCTGATTAGGTTTACTTGTTAGGTACTCCGTCCTCTCTTTCAACCTCCAGCGACTTGAATAGCTTTGCTCTCTTTTCCCGCAACTCTCCTCCATTGTTAACAGTTAACAGAGTCTGCAGAGAGGGAAACGGAGATGGACCACACAGAGACACTCATGTCGAGTCATGTCAAGTCAAGGAAATGGACGTGGATGTTGATAATCCGTATTTGTACACTGTACACTGTACACATTTGAAGCCAATCGTCATAAAGTCAACCACTTTCCACTTTTGTCCATCCTTTAGATTTTTTGAGGAGGAAGTTTTGCTCAGAATCTCCAGCAGTTTGTGCTGGAATTTGGGAGGACGGGCATTTGGTGTGTGTGTATTCGATTGAGGAATGTGGAAGTTGGGTGAAGGCGGATGGAAAAAGGAAAAAATGAACCTAATCTAGAACTTGAGCTTTTGCTCCTCTCTCGAGTCTCGCTGTACTCAGCAGTCCGCACCCGGTTCATAACTACTTTTTGAGTATGTGTCATGTGCAGGTTTCACTGGATTTTACTCCAAAGTCTACTCCAAATGTGACATCCACAGCCACACAACAAAACACACTTTCTCTCCCTCCAGATCCGGATTCCAATCACACAGTCCATTCGGTCATTCTGTCTCCTCTCTCCAGCCAATTCACTCGCTCCTTCTTATTTCTTCTTATTCCTTCACCCACTTGAAAGTTCCCACTCAAAATCAACCGGAAAAAAATCTGGTTGCCCTTTATAAAAAATATTATGACGGATTTCAAATCAAATCCATTCCAAATCAGGTCACAGACTCATGAAACTCTTATGCATCTTGTGTAATTAATCCCTCCAACTTTGAGGTTTGTTGGGGAATTTACAGTCCGATTTCATCCCTTTGATTTTAGCCCTTTCTTTCAGACATTGTAACAGGAATGACCCGGATTCGGAAGTGGTGGAAGACGGTCAACTGTTTTTCTGAGGGGTCCTCATACTTATACCTTATTTTCATGCTGTTTGACAATAGTTATCCATTTCCGTTACCCGAGTCAATTTCCAGGCTCTCTCAAATAAGATTGACGACACAACCACAAAACTGGAAATTGATAGCCACGATAATTTTAAATTGATTTTCATATTTCATATTTCAACCATTGTGAAAAATTGAGTTTACGTTTTCCAGTTATTTTCAGTGAGTGAGGAATAAAAAATTCATGAAAAATAGTCATTTGAATTTGAGGGAACGGATTTTGAGGTAATTTAAACAAGTTTATAAATTCCCCGATTCCTCAATTGCCTGTTCATATATTTATGATTTCTGGATGTGGATTTGAACATGGATGAGAGTTTGCGTGTTTGGGTGATCCAGTTTAAGTTTTGACTTGAGTTGTGACTTGAGTTTTGAGGCAGTTTCGCTGCTGGTTGTGAAATATGGATCAAGAAACGGAGCTCATGAACAATTTAGATTGTGAAAAAGAGAGGTACTCTGAAAATGAGTGCGGTGGTTGAGTTGGAGACGACTGGCTGATGGGGTGACGGAAATTCAGCTGCGGAGGTAGTTGCACTAATTATTTATGGGACTGTCGCCGAGTAATTTAAAGCACAAACATGACTTTAAATTTCAAAATATGATTGCTCAAGACTGGAGACAAGGATAAATATTTAAATGTGGTTTAGTATTCATGCACTCCTCAGTTGTGACTGGATCATCTCTGATGTCTTGATTGTCTTGTCTCCTTCACTTTCCTTCCCCTTTCCTCACTTTACTTCACAAAATGGAGTCCTTGGAAATTTACAATTTAAAGTCCATGTAAAATTTACACATCCCGTCTTTCATGTTTCATTGTGCAAGTTTGGAGTCTTGGAGTTTCGAGTTGTGGATTTAAATTATGCGTCCTGGATTACACATGTATGAAATATCCATGTGCTCCTTCTGAGTGAGCAGAAAAGAGAGACGAAGATGAAGAGTTGGATCGGTCACTTGTGGCACCTAAATTTATTCCTCCGTTTCTTTGTACACTTGTAAATGTATTCATTTATTACGGACATTTGTGTTTCAAAACTCATTTACATGGTTACCGTAGTTACCGAGTCCCTCATTCCCCGACCCATCTTCTCCCTCCTCAATTCCGCAATATTTATTCCTCCATTTTTATTCCTTTGTTTTCTCCCTCTAAAACAACTCTCCATCGCAGTCCCAGTCAAAGACATTAGCTCAACAACAACAAGTCTCCGTCTCTCAACAAACTGAGCATGCAAAATATCCTCTTTCCTCTCTTTTCCTTTCTCTTGTATTCCACGCGAGGCCTTTTCTCACAAAACACACGAACCAGGACCATAAATTTCTTTGTTTCAGCCCTCATGACCCATTTCCTTCAAATTGTTCTTTTTAATGCACACGTTGCCTCTTCCTCCTCTTCATCTTCCTCTTCATCTTAAACCTCTCTCTGCATCAGGCCGAGTCCTGGAGGAAATTCTTTTTAATCTCCTAAAAAAACTCATTGTCTCACAACTTGAATGTGGACATTTGGAAAACTTGTTGCGATGTTATCAGTCCTGCTCTGAACAACACGAGTGGATTTTCTCTCCTCTTTCTGAAAACTCCACTCCAAAGACCAAATTTCAAATCCATTTCCTCTTGCTCAACTGGAATGAGAAAATAAGTAAAGGGAAGCTGGATTCATTATAAATCTTGAATTGCACTTTTTCTAGTAATTTAGCATACAAATCAGAAATGAGAAGGAGCGGAAGAGGACGAGACAAAGGGTTCAGGATGCACAACAGCTCAGAAGCATAAAATAGGAAAATAGTGACTCAATTTTCCTATTACGCATTTCAAATGAAAATGAAGGATGCGAAGAAGAGGAGAAAAGGAAGAGGAATAAAGAAAGGCCGGACCATTTATAAAATGCAGTGAGCTCAATTCTCCTCCGTTCTAAATGCATGAGGCTCTGCTCGGTCCTCGGCCAAATTGATTGTGCTAATATAAATGTAAATTTGTACAAAAATGTGAATCTGCTCAGTAGATTTCCTTGCGGATTGCACAATGAACAGAATACACATTTTCTTGTGCAATACAATACAAAATAGACTCGTAAAATTTAACTACTTGATTCCAATTCTTCTCCCTTCTTTTTTCCATCCCGTTTTTTGAGAATCAGCTCCAACTTTATCCAGCAACAAGAAAATGAAGTCAACTCGTCTCTTTTCCATTGTCTTTTTCTCATGTACTGGATGAATTCTGCGTTCCTCGGAATTTGATGATGAAATGAAATGGGATTGCAATTTCATTTCCAGATGCTGAAAATGCAACAAAAAATTAAAAAAAGATGATTGAGGATTGACAAGAAAGAATCAGATTTTATTTGGACTAGGGAAATGGGATGGTTTTTGATTCGTGGTGCAGGTTTGACGCGGTGCGTGATGCTGAATGTTGTGGTGGGGAAATGAGCAGAAATAAACCAAATAAATCACAAGTCAGAGAAATAAGACCATCTTTTGTGTCTTTTGAAGGGAAAGGGAAAAAGAAAAGGCCATCAGGTTGTCTTGAAATGGGGAAAAAGATAGAGACAATTCCTGTGGTGAGGAACGGTGAAGACTTTTTATGCTGTTAATGTGAATGTAATTGAGTTGTTCCTCGCGGTGGCTGTTGAGCGGTGGTTGAGGTCGGAGAGAGAGAAAGGCCGAGTTGAATAAAAGTAGTCCAAATTCGAATTTGACTTTGACTTGTTTCCTCTAAAACCGAGAGACGAGGAAAAGAAATGGTGATTTTGGTGTAGGAATGGAATTGTGCGGAGGAGATGACTTTTTGTGGTTGTGAGTTTGAGTTGGTGGAATTTGGAATTCCGGGACTGAATCAGGAGGAGGAATCCAATGAATTGCCAAGTGCGGGACGATGAAAAAGAAGATGAAAAAGAAGAGAAAGAGTTGGATGTCTCAACTCTGTCTCTTTCTCAGACTTGTTGTGGAGACGCCTTGTGCTTGTCTGTGTGCGTCCTGCTTTTCATTCCCAATTCAAAAATTTATTGTCACTCTATCTTGTGATTTTGGGGGGTTTCGGGAGTGCGTGTGCTGCGGATTGAGGGTTGAATTCAAGTCCAAGTACTCGCACTCGCTCCCTTTCTTCTCACACCTCCAGTCACTTTGTCACGTACTGAACACTTGACAGGATTTTTCTTCCTCCTCCGCGAACACCGCCCTTCCATTTCTCCTCTTTCTCCTCTTTCTCCTCTTCGCACATCCAACGCACTTTCACTTTCACTTTCATCTTTGTCACATGAACCCAGATGAAGATTTCAGCATCCGTCTGAGTCTCATCCGTCAAGCTGCCACAGTTATTCATACAGATCCAGAAAAAAGGTTATTTGTCGAGTGGGTGCACATTTAAATACATTCTCCGGGTGGGACTGCGATGAAGAAATATGAACGAAATCGGAATATGAATTGGCCGCCTCAATTCAATTGAATTGAGTACGTGTAAATTCTCGAGGAAGATGGATCAAGAATCAGGAGCTTATTTTTTCTGTCCTTTTCTCCGTTTGAATCTCTGAATGTTTTTGGATGTGTCAACTCCTCATGCTCACAGCCAACTCCGAGCGCAAAACTGTTAAACCGCAGTCCACGGTGGAGACAATCTAAAAGAAAGCAAGGGAAAAATCAGAGCTCCACTAAAAAGTCCACAAGTGCGACTCTTCTTTTAAATGTTGAGGGAGGAAAAGGAGGAAAGATGAAGCTGGAACACAACTGGAGAAGAACTTCATGTTCAAAGTGACTCATTTGTGTATTTGAGTGGATGAAACAAAGTTGACTCATTTGGAAAAGAACCTCTTTTTCTTCCATCGTAAATGTTTGCTTTCTTTTTGACCTGTTTTCCGCTGACTTGTGAGTTATTCGTCCACTTGGCTTTCCGTTGGATTTCGCCCATGGGCACACCAACAATGTTGGGGTATTTGTGTATTGGGAAGGAGATGCACTCGAGGTTGAGGGTTTGCAAATAGACCGCAAGGAACGTCCAATAGTTTGAGTCACTCCATGAAAATCCAGGGAAATGTTGAGACGAGTTGTGTTTTGTGAGTGGAGCTGGCGGTTATTTTTCTGTTCCCGTCTCGTGCAAAGAATTGAGGATTTCTTAAACTTTCGTTATTTGTGGGCTGTAGTTGAGATTCTGATTCAGGTTCCAGTTGTGGTTTTGTACTTTGACTTTGACTCGTGCCTTTTGTTTCGCGTAATTAAGTCGATCAATCAAAAGTATGGGTTTTCTAGTCTTATCCACATTTGCACCTTTTTCCTCCGGGCGTCCGATGGATTAATGAGCTCCTTTTCTCCTTCTCTCCTTTGTATTTTATTCCATACACATTTGTGTATCAAGAATCATGTATTTTCCCTGTTCTCCCTTCTCTCTGAATTCCAGTTTTGTTACATTTCCCTTGTACTCAATTCTATTGGATTTTATTGCATTGTATTTCAATGTAGATTGTGGGTATTTTCCTGTTCCTGCTCCGACTCCTGCCGCTCCCTTCTCTTCCTCAGCCCATTCAATTCCTCGCCAGAGAAAGGGCATTAAGACTCTGACTTTTGCTTCAAACTTGGCTTCTTCACTTTCCCTTTGTCCGTCCGCTAGTCAAACCTGTATGAATTTATACAGATAATATAATAACAAAAAGAGGGAGAGAGAGAGATGATTGTGCAGCAGTAGTACTTGGCTTTGGCTCTGGCATCCTCCTTTCCTCCACATACATCAATGTCCGTGCATAATCCTACATCAGCCCCCTCCCCCCTCCTCCCCCTCCTCCTCCGCTCCACTGTCACACTTGACAAGCGAACCAACTTGCACCAGCACCAGCAACCAGAAATGCCCATGGAAATGTAGCCAAAGGGAGAGAGAAGGAGCACAAAGTAGAGGACAGAAAGAAAGGAACAAAACAGCGGCGGCGGTTCCTGATCCGAGTTATTCCAACTTTGACAGTTGCTTTAACTTTACTTTTCAATTTTTTGGCGCACTTTCTTTTTTATGTTCCGAAGAGGAGTAAATAGAAAGAAATGGAAAAGAAGAAGAAGAATAATAATGGGCAAAATGGGATTTCCTGGTGGTCGCAACCAAGTTTTCTCCCCTTCTTCTTTTTCTCCACTCTCCGCATTCTTCTGTTCATGAGCAAGAAGTTCAACTTTTACTCCTATTCTGTTCTGTTCTGTTCCGTATTCCGTTTTCCGTTTTCTCTATTCTGTTTGCCAGTTGGAAGGGCTTTGGTGAGTTGATGTAGTTTGTGAGTGTGGTGTGTTGTGTGAGTTGGATTTGGAATGGGGATCCGTTGGCTCCGTCGCCGGCTCTTGGCTCAGACATTCATGCTCCACAACAACAATTGCAACATATAAATCATTTTTTTCTTGGCTTTCATTATTTCCTTTCTTGGCTTTCCTCGCAACTTGTTCTTGCGACGAACAAACTGAACAAACTGAACAAACGAACCCAGTCGACGGAGACGCAGCCAATTCAAGTCCATTCCTACACAGCCAAGCGATGGGGCAGCAGACACATCAATTAGACGAAACTCCGGACCAAACCGAATCCTCGTCCGCCGTCTCTTCCAATTCCAATAGATATTCACCATTTCTCTGGCACAATCTCCAGCCCAAAAACGATACAAACTCAAAATCTATTACATTTATCTCATCCTTTCAATTTCAGCTCCTCTCCTCATTTTATTTTTCATCCTCATGTTTCCCTGTTTCTCCTGTTGCCATGTCAACTCTTGCTCCAAACTCCACTTCTCTATTTTTGTATTGTGTCCAAACGAAATGAGACACTCGGAATTTCTGTTTCTCTACTCCTCAATATTTTAGGGGTGTGAGATCCAGGAGGAAAATCCAAGAAATGATTTCAGTTTTTTATTGGACGTTAAGTTTTTATTCCGTGTAACATGAGATGAGATGGAGGGAAATGAAATGAGGAGAGATGAAATGGGGATGGGGAGTCGGGAGGAGACAATAATCATAAAATAAAGTGAAAAGAGCAGCGGTTATTTACTCACAAGATGAATAAATGTTTGTTATTTTTGGTGCTTCATGTTTGAGCCTCTTGCTCGTTGACTCCGGTCGGTTCTTGAGGGCAGAGAGAGAAAGAGAGAGGAAGAGAGAGGAAGAGAGCTTAAAGAGGGAACATTATTTCCAGCATTAGGTCTGAATTATTCATGTAGTTTGTTTTGCAAGTTTTGCAAAAGCATCTTGATGGTGGCAATTATCAAGAATGAATGAAATCCCACTTGAAGCCGCATAAAACCTATCAAAATGAACACAAACTCACACAAGAAAATGGAGCTTAAAACTCGAAACAGTTTTAATCTGCATCAGTTTTTCAAGATGCGATGGGCCGGGTGCGAGTTTTACTGTTCTGTTTGTACTTTGTAGTTGAGGACGGAGAAAGAGAAAGAGAGTCAGCTGAGATGCCGCTCCGTTCCTGAAATGAACCATGAAAAGTCCCTTCTTCTGTTTCTGTCTCTCAAGAGTCAACGTCACTTTCAAAGGCAGTTATTTTTTCTGGGGTGGGTTTCCAGTTCCACAAGTTGAGAGTTGTGAGTTGGTGGTGGATGTGGATGCGTTTGTCTGCGAGGGTGACTGGAAAAGCTAGAGATTCCTTTGATGAAGTTGACTCGGGGATTTGGACTGGCTCTAATTCAATGCGTCTTCATGTAACGAGCGCCGTCTCATCCATTTTCGCACCAGAACCAAATTAATGGTTCACAATGAGCAAAAATGGCGTCATAAATTACTGGAGATGCCTATTTTATATAAATAATTCCAGAGGAGATCCCAAGACGCTCATCTCTCTTTATCCTCCAGTTTCACTGTATCCAGGACATCCACTCATCTCCTTAGAGCCCACAACATCATCTCGCCATTTCCTACATTTAAATCCCCTTAAAATCCCCATTTCACACAGCACAACTTTTATCCCTTTCTGCATTTTATCCTGCGTAATTGAAAAAGTTGGTGGGCTGGCTGAAAAGAGGAAATAGAAAAATGAGTGAAAGTTGAGCAGAGAAATGGGTGATAATTATTTTGATATTTGGACATAATTTTGGAATTAGTCAAGTTTGAGATGTGAGATGTGAGTGTGAATATTGTTTGGAGAGGAATTAAATGGAATGGGAGTGATCATGTGATCACGAGAGAGAGATTCCAAATTGACTTGTCAAATGGAGTTGAGTGTGTATTTTGAAGGGATGTTTGTATCCATAGATTTCGTCAACTCGGCATCCGCGTCTGCTCTCCCGCTCTGCTCTTCCTGCAATGCAACATGCAACATGCAGTACTGAGTTTGAGTTTTGATGGTTGCCCATGAAAATGAGATATGAATCTAATTATCCTCGGGTTGATTTTGGACAGGATATTGCGAGCACTCGCATGAACATGGACCATTTCCACTCCGAGTTCCTCTTCTCCTCTTCTCCTTTTCCTGTTGCTCCAACTCCAACTAAAAAGCTGAGTCCCATTCAATTGGATGCGGAGTGGAGAAAGTGAGAGGATAAAAAGTTGGTAGTTGAAAAAAGTTGGAACGCCCATCATTAGGTAAATTATGGGACGTAACAGTCTGATACACCAAATTCCCAACTTCCAACAACCCAACAACCCAATACAACACAATATTACTTTTTATACTACTTTCTACATTACTTTTTACATTACATTTTATTGTCCACGCTCTTCTTATCGTCAGTTTGCTGTCTGCTCACCACTCCGTCCAGAGGTCTCCACTTTCTCTCCACTTTCTCTCCACTTTCTCCCGCAACAGTCCATTCTGTATTCTGTACAAAAAAACAGGGACGGAGGAAATGTGGAAATTTTCCCCAACCTCTGGAAAACCTATTCCCAAAAATTTGTTGGCAGTTGGAAAAGTTGATTCCACTCCGCATTTGTTGATGGGATGGAAAAGGGAAAAGGGATTTCATTTCAGGTTTGGGCTGGGCTCTCTTGTACAATAAGTGCAGCTCGAATGTGGATTTGTCGGTGTATCGGAACGGGAGTTTGATGCTTATCGTATGAATTTATAACTGCGTAAACATCTTCTCCTTCGCTCACTCACTCTGCACGGGCAATAATCATGTAATTTCATTTCTGATCACCGTGTTTCGTGTTTCTCATCTGAGTCTTCCATTTCCCATTTCCAACTCCTCTCCACTAAAACGGAGCCAAAAGTTGATTCAGTTTCTCATCCACCTCTAGGATATTTCCCATTTTCCTCTACATTTCCCTTGCTCAACATCCTCCGCAACAAATACACATTTCATTTCAATTTGTTTTGCCCCCTTTTTACTTTTTACATTCTCCTTGCTCTTCCACTTTCAACTCTCACTCATTTTCCGATCCACATGTTTCATTTTTATTCCATTGACAACTCGGCAACTTAAAGTCTCCTCATTTCCCGTCCTGATATTTAATTATCAAAATGTCCTGATTTGATAATCAAAAATAAAGACAAGGAATTTCTGCGTGTACATAATCAAAAAGACGTTTCTTTTTGATACTCTGTACTTTTTCAAAGGCTTGAAGAATAATCTAAACATAATTTGCACATGATGAGGATATTCTGTTGCTGTGAAAAAGTTGGTGTCGGCTGCGGACGATCTTGTGTTGTAAAAAATGCACTTTGAAGTCACATGCAAAGGTTTTTTTTACAGACTCTCACACTTTTTTGGTTCATTATTTTTCTGAACAACAAATTTAATGGCTGTGACTCTCAGCGCATAATTTATGTCTGTCTCAAGTCTCAAGTAGAACAGTTTGAAAAACCTTAGAATTTTTTCTTTTTATCCTTTTTCATCTCACTCTCTGTTAAACATGAAAAGATTTTGGAAAGGAACTGCAGACAAGTGGAGTGGAAAAAAGTGCTCATCTTTTCGTCATTATCATCATGACGCTCACTTGTAATTTCACAATCCTCTTTCTGTACTCTTCCTCAGGATTTGATGAAAAGAGGAAAAGAGAAAAAGAGGACTTTGACTGTTTTTTTCAAGGGATGAAAGAGAGTGGAATCTAAGTGGCTGAAGGTGGTGCTGCTGCTGATGGAAGTTCTATATATTTCATTTCCGTGTCTGTGCAGTCATTTTGAGTGCAACAGACAAAGTCTTTGTTTATGGCTGGAAAAGTGTGGAGAGTCTTGAGAGAGTAAAAGTGTCCAGGAATTTTACCATTCCGCATCAAACAGAAGAGACAAGGAGAAAGAGGAGAAAGAGGAGGACTTGTTTCCAAAAAAATCCTTCCCCTTTGTCTTGCGGAAAAATCACTAAGAGTAACTTGTCTTCTTTCTCTTGAGTGTCTTGCTTACAATTAGTTTCTTTGGAGAGGGATCGGAATTGTGTCGTGTATCGCCAAAGAGTTGTGCAGTTGTGTGTTTACTTAAAGAGTGCACGTGGAGTCTGGGCCGTTTTTGATGGCGCTTGGGTGTCCTCGTGATGAGACGGTGTCTATTTTTCTGTGTGGACTCTCTACTTTCTGCTCTGCTCCGGAGAAACTCACACATTACATTTAAGACGCACTCGACGCTGTAAAAACGTGACAAGTGAATGCACTTGCGGATTTGTTTCTTCCTCCGTTCACCAACAACGAGAACCACTTTCTCCTTCTCTCTCTCGATCCGCCGTGGTTTCAGTTACACTTGGATGGAAAAAATGCATGCAAAATGCACATGGAAAAAAAGGCAACTGAAACTAGATTATGAATCATGTTGCATTTTCCCAATTTTCATCGTTTGTCTCCTCAACAGCGGATTAGCTTAGATTTTACTTCTCAACCTCTTCAACTTCCTCTCGCTCTTTTCTGCTTACCATGATTAAAAACGGAGACTGTGGATATTGCAGTCACCTTTTCCTGTAAGAGAATCCAGGCAATTTCAATTCATGTGTTGAAAAAGTGGATCAAGTTGATGAGTTTGGAATATTGGAGCGAGAATTCAATATCCAGTGTCAAGTTGTTTGGTTGTTCATGTCGCACTCTTCCGCTCTTTAGATGAGTCTAAATACTAAATACAAACAAATATTCAAGTGCGAAAATACGCCTGTTTCGTCTGTGTGGAAGGACGGAGTTTTCCAAGACTCGGGATGTGGAAAACACGAACGAATGGGAAGTGAGATGAGGTAAACTTTCACAAACCGTGGATTTCCTTGCACCTCTTCTCTCTTCTCCCTCAAATGTTCGGGGTTTTGGAGTTTAGCCATTGCATCAAGAGAACACTCCTTTCCTGGCGGAGTAAACAGGTTGTGGTGGTAATCCGGAGCCGAAACAAGGCGGACGGATCATGTCCAAAGGGAAAGAGGAAACGGAGTGACTTTTGAAAGGAGATGAGAGATGAGTTATGGTTGATGGTGGTTTATCAGCGGGCTGGTTGGCTGTTCCTCTTCCTTTACAAGACGCCGTCCTCTTTTATTCCGCGAGAATTGAATGCGGACGGATTATGGACTGTTGTGGATTCTGGATGCTGGATCCAGCTCATAAGAATAATAATAATACACACACATTGACATTTCCATATTCTCCGCCCAGAACTCGAGGGAACCAACTTAAAAAGACAGTTTTCAAAGGAAAGAGATAGAATGCATAATGTATGAATACTGAACACGTGAAAGAGATTGAGAAAGCTCCTTTCTCCGCTTTCTCCGCTTTCTTCACTTGTGTATCCTTGAAACATTTTCATCCTAATCCTTGTCATCCAAATGGTGTCATCATCTATCAACCCATTTCTCCCGTTCTCTCTCTCACTCTCTCTTTCTCTCTTCGCTCTCCTCTTTCCTCATCATAATGTTTTTTGACAGCTTCACAGATTTACACTGGAGGCAAAAATATGAAAAAATATGAAACATTTAAATCTCTGGATAAAGATAATAAATACAGCCACTTTTTATCTCGTCCTCCCTTTTCTGTTTCTCTCTGAAATCTGTGAAAATGAGACTTTTAAAGTGGCACGAGCTCAGAAAGACAGATTGAAAAAATATTAATGAAATTTTTTGTATCAAGTTGAAGAAACTGTGATGAAATGGAGAGGAGTTGGAAATGGAATTTAATATGCGGACGGAGCAGAAAGGAAAATGAACAGGGCCGCATGTGAATAGTGAATAGTGAATACACAAGAATTTATTTAGTTGGCAGGGAAATGAGTCGAGTGGCGTCTCTGAGTGGGACCAAAAGTTTGAGATTTAAATTTTTTAATACAAAAATGTCAGTTTGTCGGTTCGGTGGATCTGAACTTTCTGTCTCTCGTCCTCTGCTTCTCTTTGACAGGAGCGGAAAGTGACTGAAGCAGAAGGAGTCGCAGAGGGACAAATGTGAATGTGTGGAAAAAAGCTGCAATTAAATGGATAAATTGTAAATTGGGGCGTGTGTGGCTGGAATATTCGGATTTATTAGTGCGTGATTCTGTCTCTGTATCATTTTGTTTTCACTTATTTCATTTCCTTGTCAAAAAAGTTGGTTGTTCGCAAAGTGTTATCATCACTTTGGGATTTGGGATTTGCGTGAGGACAAAATGAACGACGAAGGCGCTGAAAAGAGGAATCCAAACTCCACATACGCGCAAAAGTTGTGAGTTGTAATTAGAGAAATGGATGTTGGAGAGGAAATGCACCCGATAACAAGGAAAAAACAAGCGAAGGAGTTGGTTTAATTAATAAAGAAAAAGGAGGGAATTTTCTCCGTCGGTCCTCATTTCCATTTGGCATTTGGAATTCCAACGAAATCTGGATGCACGAACAAATGTTGTAGTCTGAAGTCTGAACAAAGGAGAGGAGGAAATCTCCCTTGGTTTTTGTGCTGCTTCCAAGAATGCGTTGGGTTTGTGGGATGGATATTTAGTTATTTCTGTGGATGCAGATATTAATATTTATCTGCATCCTCCCGCCACACCGCCCGTCACACTCGCTTAGCCTTCATTTTTCATCATTTCTCCTCGGAACGGGAAACGTCAACATGTGCTCACCGCTAAATGTTTTATCTCTAAATGTCGATGCGATTCCTCTGCGGAAAGAACCAAATGAAAAACACCGAGTTCGAAGACTCGGAACAACAAGACAAAACAAAAACCAAAAATATTGACTCTTATTTTCAAACCCGAATCAAGAGTTTCATCTCTCCTACAGCTTTCTTCTGCTCCTGATCTCGTGTCATCTTATCCCTTTCTTTTCTGCTCCTTCTTTTTGTTTTCACTGTTGTTGTTGTTGTTGGTGAGGCAGATTCATTTTATAGTCATTCACAAATGCCATAAAACTTTGAATAAAATGGATTCTGGATCAGAACCATTTTGTGTTTTAATAGTTTCATGTTAAACTTTAAGCAGCCTCATCTAGAAAATTCGTGAAAGAATAATGTTTAGTTTTTTTGATCCGCCTGTAAAATGTGGACATGTGAAGTGCTCAAGGCTCCGGGATTAGCTCAAAGAATTTTCCCTTTTCTCTGTGTTCCTCACTCTTCGCTTCTCGTCCTTTCTCTCCTGTGCTGCTCACCGTGTTGCGCTTTTCTTTTCCATGCTCAAGGTTGTTCAGGAATAACATATTCAGAAAACAGGTTCTTTTATTTCTTCACTTGTTTCGGTGTATAAAGAGAAGACGAAGAAAATGGAGAAAACTGTTAGTGTGTTATTTTCCTCTGAAATATTTACTTGCGTTCGGATGAGGATGTTTTCCTCTGTTTTCCCAGTGAATTTCACATGGATCTCTCACATTCGGAATTCAGTTTGAAAATTGTTCCAAGTTCCTCTTCTCTTTTTTCTCCTTTGGTTCCGTTTTCCGTTGGCTTCTTTGAATTTGGGATTGGGCTGAATTTGAAGATGGCGGAAAAGGATTGTTGAGGAGATTTGAGGATGAATATCGTATTTGTTGATTGTATTGTAATCTTGTTTCAAAATGTAATGGTTTCAGGGAAAAGGGAGAGTGGGATTTGCATCTGGCTCCACTTTGTATTTTCTATTTTCTATTTTATCGGGAGCTGCACATTAAAAAAACGAGTTTCTTTTTCTTTTCTCGTGTCTGGTTTCTAGGAAACGTGGACATGAGGAGTTTCAGAGGAGTTTGTTGACAAGTGGAACATGTTCGCTGGAGTTGTTGTGTTTTCCTTGTTCATTTCCATTTGGGTGTGGATTCTGGGGATGCTCTTCTTTTGCTTTTCTTCTTTTGCTCTTCTTTTTCTGTGGGAATCCCTTGGAAACGGAGAAGACGGGAAGAATCAAGTGGATGGATGAGACGTAATCGGATTCAAATTGAGCACTTGTCTTTGTCATTCCGAATATCCATTCCGCACTCCACTCCTCACCGTCTCTTCTTCTCTTTTTACTCTTTTTACTCTGCTTTCTACGCTCCAACTTTTTTCATTCCTCTTCCGTCTTTCGTACTTGTTCATTTTCTCAGGATTTTTACCTATTCAAAAGTAAGTGGCTCATCAAATCCTTTTCCTATAGCAAAACACATGACAAATCAGAGGGAGTTGAGAACGCAGTGGAGTGAGTTGTGAGTTGAGCCCAAGTTTTCAGGGGAAGCGGCGGTTGCCAGGCAACAATTATTTCTGTGGGTTCTCAGGACTCGAGTACTTTCCCTCCGCTCATCTCCAGTCTCCAGTCTTTTTGTGAGGTTTGCTCAATTGTCAACTGTTAACAAAGAAAGAAAATAAGCCCAACCACAAAAGAAAAAAGAAGAGAAATGAAATGAAATCAGAGAAAGAAAGAAAGAAAGAAAGAAAAGAGGAAAAGGGAAAAGGAACAAAGTAAAAAAGGATACATTTTCTTAAAATCTCTTCAATTTCCATCATCATCATTCTTTTTGTTACTCGACCTCTCGCTCTTTCGCATCCACTCTGACGCACAAATACAATCCCACGGAAATTGAAACATGAAATCCAGAATCCAGCACAACTCAAAATGTTTTTCACTTTCATCCTCCGAATTCTTAACAATTCTCGAACGAGTCCTTTGTCATTTGATAGTTTGCTTGTTTCTTTTGGTCTTGTGAGTGGAAGAACCAGAGAAGATTCGCCAAACGGGAAAGAAGAAGAATTGAGAAACTTGATAATCTTTTCCCCAAAATTCATGTGTTTTCAATTTTCGGGGACAGAGTCATTTTCAATGTAATAAGTTATAAATGAGCATCGGATGTGTTTGTCTAACAACAACTTTGTAAGTTTGTAATTCTGGTGCAGCACATGTAAAAAGTTACATGTAATTTGGTCATAAACTTGCTAATTTTCTATCTTTTAATCATGCTAAAACCTCTTTAAAGAGTTGTTTATAATTTTTCATGAGGTTTTAGTGGAACAGTCCAAAAGAAGCAGAGAGGATTTGAACATGAGAAATCCCATGAAATTCTGCTACCGGGAGTTTTATTAGCCCTGCATGTAAATGAGTAATTAACTGGAATTTGAGGAGGAGGATGAACAATGAACACGAACATTTTTTGTAGCCATAAAACTGAGGCTTCAAATTACGTTTCTATTTCACACATCCGCTGCCTCTGTTCTCTTTTTCCGTGTGTGGATGATGAACACAAGTTGTTGAGAATGTGCTCATGTTCCAGGACGGCTGATGAGCCGTTTAAATCCAAATCCAAATCCAGGGCTGTCCAAGAAATGTACACAAACACACGCATGATTCATGATTCCTCTCTGTGGAAAAACACAGACAGAGACTCTTGTCAACTTTTGAGGAGAGGCAATTCTTGGAGTCGCATGCAGATGAAAATGAAAACTGTAGAGTGTCCTGTTTTGTACACGGGGGAAAGTTTCCCCGTCTCCGCACTTGATGTTGAGTGACAGTTTGTAATGAAATGAGGGAGAGTTGTGCAAACAAAAGAGCTTATGCTTCAATTAAAAGGAGGAAAAATGCAGAGTCAGGACTTGCACTTTGTCCACTCAACTCAACTCCGTCACCCCAACACCCAGCACTTTCTCACTTTCAGCACACGCTAATGAGCGAATATGGTTGTGGTTGTATTTCCACTCTTGAACTCTTGTAAGTTTTCTTTTCAGTGGACTCAAGTTGATCCACGCTCAAAGCTGGCTCAAACTTTATATTTTTGAGGTTAGGACCAAACTTGAGGAAATAAAGACCGAGTCAAAAAGAAAAAAAAATGAAAATGAAAGAAAGGGGAGAAACTGGTGAAGACTGGAGTGTGTGTAAAATCCAGAGGGAAACCACGCTCAAAAGTTCATGGACAGGCCGAGTAATAAAAGGAGCATTCACTGCACAAAATACATGCATTATTAGCATTATTATTATTATTATTATTATTCTTGCGAGTGGAGGAAAAGGAAAACACATAAAAACGTACTTTAGGAAAATTGGCAGAAAAAGAGAGAGAGAGAAAAAAAGGAACAGTTGGAAAAATCTGACTTGACTTTGCTTTCAAAATAATGAAAGAATTCTTTTCATTAATTAAGATGGAATAGTTGAAAGTAGATTCGGATTTACGTGATATATCTTTGCTCTTCTCTTCTTCTCTTCTCTTGTCTGGAATCCTTATCTTGCACTCCGCTGGAGCTCAACTCGGAATGAAAAGAGAAAAGAGATCCTCTAGTTTTCCTTGTTGTTGTTTTCCTCGCTTCCGTTCCTTCGTCCGTCCGTCATGTCTTTTCATTCTTGTTCCATCTTTTTCTTTATCTTTATCTTTTATCCTCTGCTGACTATTTCAATTCCATATCGACAATCTCGATCCACATTCACAAAACTTCCATCTCATTTATAAAAACGTTTTAGCTTACTTTTGTCCGTGGATTTGGATTTGGATTTGGATCCCAGATAAAGAAGAGAGAATAAAAGAAGGGTCAGGACGATCCGCTGTCTCCGAGTAATGGATTTATACTCATTTTTTCTCCTCTCCTCCGAATCCACTCGCGTATGTATTTACATGAAACCAGCTCATTTATCTCTCGCCCTCTGCAAAACATTCCATTTCTCGGGTGCACATTTTGTCTGCCTCCTCTTGTTGTTTCCCACTCAAATTGGTCAGAATAATCCAGCGAGTGCATGCGTACACCACTCTCCAAATCACACACAAATCAAATCCAACAAAAAAGATTGGGATGGGGAAAATTGAGCAAGAAAATGGCCTTGTTTTCTCTCCTTCTCCTTGAATTCTTTTCTTCACTTTCCTCATTTTCTGCCTCAGTTTGATTTCACGAGATTTGGAGAAAAAGAGAGGGAGTCTGAATGTGGACTGTTGCTGATGGTCATATTCAGCCAGGAACTTTTCCTATATAAATAATATCCAAATGCATGATTTAGCTTAATGTGGAAAACTTGGTCCATTATCCAGGACGGTTATCCCGAGTCTCCACTCGATAAATAAATGTCACAGAACCAATCCACTGCTTTTGCTACTCGCAGCAGAAAAGAACTCCTTTGCTCGGAAAACAGAACGGAATCGGAAGAAGACTGTCACGTGGTTTGTTTATTGTGTTCGCGTCTTTGGATGTGGATTGTGGATGTTGGATGTTGGATGTTGGATGAGTTGTGACGGGATGAATTAGATTTCCGCTGGACGGATTGATCGGCGCGAGTTGTTGGAGTAGAAATTGATATGTGCATAATTAGCCTTTGACTCCCGTCAACTGTTTTCTCTTCTCCAATCCGATTGGAACTTTCCCCTTTGTCATTTGAGTTGTGCCACTCCTTTTCTGGTTCACTTGCTCATTTGTTCACCTGATCAAAAAGTCATTGTGCGGATGAAAACGTATAAATTCAAAACTTGTTGAGCCTCTTTTTGAACAGCCTGTTCCTTTGTTGAGCTGAGAAGAGGAGAAAGGGAGAAACTTTTGTGGTGATTTGAATCTGGTAGTGGATTCTGAATCCTCATGAAAGTTAAGTGAGAGAGTCAACAGGAGGAGAGAACGGGGACAAAACAGGAGCAAACGCCTTTCATATTTCATATCACTCCGCACTAAACAAATCATGAATAAATAAATTCACAACTCCAACAAAAACAAAATGAAAAACATAATCCAATTTTCCTCTTTTATTCCGATCCGCTCAGGAAAATAATTAGTGCACCTTTTTTGGAATAGGAATTTGAATTGTTGTGTAAATAGAAAAAGCACAAGAGGATATCCATGAAATTCAGAAAAGGAACGAGAGAGAGAAATCGGAGCTAAAAATGATCCCTGAGCTTTGCCTCAGAAATTTGAGGAAGGAATCCTACGCGAGTTATTTAGCTCCTGTTTCTGCTCATGTTGGGAATATTTTAAATGTCAACACAATATTTGAGCCCGGACTTGAGAAGAGGGCTGTGATTTATGTTGAGTGTTGTGTGAGATTTGGGAGAAGACAGAATTGGCTCATTAGAGAAGAAGAGGACGAAGGAACCGCGGAGTTGGAGTTAAGATTTTGTCATGGAACAAGAAGAATTGAGGTTGGTTTGGTTGAAAATTAAGGGTTTAATGGATTTAATTAATTCTCTCATTTATCACGAGTTTGGCAGTTTTATGGAAAATGGAAACGCGGGTTCTTTCCGAACCCGCACAAACTCAAGTATTTTCACGCATTCGCATCTCCCGCGAAAACATGGAAAAGGTGCAAGTAAAAAAGAGGGTTATTTCCTTTGTAGATGTTGTGAATGTTGTGGACTTTGGCGGTGAATTAGAGATTCCTGTTGAGTGGACCGTCGGGCGATTCGCCTAAGAAAATCAAACTAATTCTTCCGGTTTCGTTCCTGTTTGTGGGGAAAGTAGGGAAAATGGGAAATGAAATTGAAACAAATAAATGATTTGTTTCTTTTTGTTTGTTGTGGAAAGTGAGTGTGAAGGAATATGAGACATGATTTGCGTGTGTTCGAGACTGGCTGCGGAATGCGGAGGATGCCTCGACGGAGGAAACTTTTGGTGGGTAATAAGATGACTGGAGGCTTTTATTGGCGTTAAGAGAGGAAATTTATGGTACGTCTCAACTCCCAAAGCGAACATATTATTTCATGTACAATCTTCTCTTGCTGCTGTTTCTGCTGTTGTGTTCTGTTCTGTTGTGTGTTGTTGTGAGGGAAAGAGAAGAAGCGCTGTTTCTGGTACAACATGTCATGTGAATCCATCTATTTGTCCGTCTACCTCCACGCTGCACTGCGCCTCACTCTGCTCACTCTGCTCACTCGGTTCATTCCACAATCTACTTTTGTTCAGTGTTCATCTCTTCGCTCGCACGGGAAAGTTATCGCATCTCCCTCACACGTCAATTCCAACATGTTTTCTCCCTGTAACCAATTAAACGGACTGATCGGAATAAATAACTCGTGTGCGATCCAGTCAACTCCGTGTGGACCTCAACATCACCTCCCTCCTCCACCCTCCCCCACCCACCACGCATCATGATACACACATGTCATAAATAATCCTCTGCTCCATTTTCACCTCTCGCAATATTTACTCAACTTGCTACACTTTACTCCAAATGTTACTTTTCATGTCTCCTCATGAACACTTTGTACCTTTTCCCACTCTCAACTTCCAAGTCTGCTCTGTTTCTCCTTCAGTTTGAATTCGCTGTATTGTTTCATTTGCTCTGCTCATTTCTGAAATCCTCATTCACATTCACATTCTCGCAGTTGGATTAAGAGTCAAAGTCAAAGTCAGGTGAGGTTTCCGCACAAAACCTGCACAGTGAAACAACAAACGAGAGGGACAAAGAGATAGAGGAGAAATTGTTGAGCAGAGTCAGGAGAACTCCAACTCGAGCAACAAAACTAAAAGTTTATTCTCATAATCATAAATTATACAAGTTGCGCTTAAAAGCTCAAGGAAGAGCGGACTGGAAATGTTCCCGCACCGCCAAAATCCATTGAATAATCCTCAACTTTGGCTCATCTCTTCACTTTCTTTCATCTTTCCGCCGCTCCCTCTGCCACGGGAATGCGCAGGATAATCAGGCACTTTGCACACATCATCATCATTATTATTTGGAATTTATGCAAATAATAATAATAATAATGGGAAATATTCGGATGAAACAAGAATTTAAAGATATCGGAATATTCATGGTTTTCTTGTTTATTAAAGTTGTTTATTATTACTTTTGACACGTGGGCTCTCTTTATTCTTTATCTCCAGCCAATTTTCTGGTATTCCCTTCTCCAGAAATTTAATTACCGAAATTCTGATGGTGCAGTCCAACTCCGTCAACACCCAAAAGTCAAAAGTCCCACACGCATTTTTATTTGGTTTTACCAAATAAACTGGGACTGTGATTGATGAAATCGGAAACTTGATCTTTGAGTAACTTGAGACATTTCATTTTTCATTACCACAAAATTGACTCGAGTTGTATAGAGAAACGGAGGATGTAGATTTTCAAGTGCTGTGGAGAAAAAGAAGCTGGAGGAGTGCAGTTCATTTGAAAGGGAGCCAATTACACCCATTTCCAAAGAGAGGGAAGATAAAGAGAGAGACTTGTAATTTCCTTCACGTCAGTCGAGTTCAGGTTTAGAGAACGAGAGTGGGAAAGTTGAGAGAGATAATGAAAAGCCGTAGAAAGGTTCGTTTGGCAGAAGAAGAGAAAGAGAAGAGAGAGAGAAAACTGTCAACTCGGACGGACAACTTGAGCACATTTTCATATGATTTGTTTATACGTTTGCTCTTTCCGTGTGCTTTTGCTTGTATTGATGAGTGAAAACTCTGTTTCTCTGTTTCTCTGTTTCACCTTGTGTCAAGTTGAGTCGAGTCAAGTCAAGTCATTACTCAGAATTCTCTGCACAACACAACAAACTCTCATCAACATTTTGTTTGTAAATCCGTTCCCGTTGCCGAGTCACTAATTTCAACTTTCTTGTTCTTGTTAAGAAATAAGCTCATTGCACAAACTGTCAGCATCATCAACAGCCTTAACAGCGTCAATGGGAAAGTCGTCATGATTTATTTAGCAAAACTCTTCCTGTTGCTCTCTTTCCCTTTCTCCTCTTCTTCTCTTCTCTTCTCTTTCTCAATCCTCATTCTTGACACAGTAGCGTTTCGCCTGTTCTAAACGGAGCATAAATGCAAAATACAGTTGACTTTTCTCCAGTTCTCTGGACCTTTTTGATTGGGGAAATTTCTTGTGAGTGTTCTGGAAGGATCTCGTTAGTTCTCAGTCCTCCTCGCACAGCACCTGGATTACCAAATATCCAAACATTCGCAGTCCTTTCTTAATTCCTCCCAGCGCAAACTAACGCACTAATTACTTAATTCAAACTTTAATTTATGCATAAAATCCACACGTGTCCTATCAAATCCACTCTCTTCTCTCAACAAATTTCCCCGGAACAACTTTGATTCGTTTCCAGGATTCTCAGGAAAGTGTACAGCACATTTCACTCTCTCATTCCTCAAAAACGACTTGGGTTCACATGGAAACTGAAACTGAGATGAAAGAAAAGTGAGGCAGAAATGGGAGAAGAGAAAAGAGTTCTGCTGAGTCCTCGCACACGACCCAACTTTGAATAAATATCAAACTAAATAATTATGAAACATCTACATGTGATTGTGAAACGAATACTTTTCCCGGTGTCAGAGAAAGTTCCTCTTTTTGATTCCCGAGTAATTCCAGGATTTGTACATGTCATTTCAAACTTGTTCTTGGCTGTAGTAATAATAATATTTTCCCATTTCCTTGTATTTTTCTGCAAGTGGATAAAAATGTGAGAATTTTGGGTGTATTAAGATGTCTGTTTCTGTTTCTGTTGACTTGTGTTTTGTGTTTTGTGTTATTCCCGTCGGAGGACACAACACAATAATCACATGTCAGAGAGCGGGAACCGGGACCATAAAAATCCTGTCCAAGGTTGACGCAAATGTTTACAACTTTGGTTTTATGTTTATTAAAAATACACAGTCTGCGTATAAAAGTTTCCCCTCTTTCTCCGCCATGTACAATTTCTGTTTGGCAAGAAAGGAGGAAAATGGACTCAAAGTTTACTTGTTTTACGACTTTTTGGGCGGGGGACGAGAGAAACAAGTTAGTCAACAAGTGAAAGAGTGTTGCGAAGGGCGAGTGGTCATGTTCCACTGCAATTAAATTTCGCCTTCATTTCGTTGGCTTTTGGAGGGAACTTTGATAAACTTGAGCCATGCGATGCGATGCGATTGTGTTGTTGGACGTTGGATGTGGGCGTCTGTGTTTGAACTGCAAGTACATGAAAAAACTGAGCACTTTTTTATCTGCACCGCGTATTTTACTGCGTCTGCTGTTGCTCTCATTCGCCGAGTTGGACTTGGTGCTGGAAAAGCAGAAGAAAGGAGTAGAAAGTAATGGGACATTTTGATGGAGTCTGGAGCTGCGGAGTGTGATGGCTGACGGTGGATGTTGTGCGTGTAATTGGTTCATGTTGTTTATGTCCCACTGCCCCACTAAATTTATCATGACTCATCACTCATGACCTCCACCCGCCAAACTTAAACACCAGTTCAATTTTTATCTTTATCGCCCTTTCTCTCTCTCTCTCTCTGTTTTATTTTTTATTTTATGTCCATTCTTGCGAATTGTGCAAGTGAAATGAAAGAGTCAAAGCACCGTTTTATTTATTCATTACTATGCTTTTAAAACAAACATTGAGCACTGGACGCTCTGCATTTTAAATATAATTTTACACAAGTCATAAATTGATTCGAGGGAAAATGAATAATTTATACGCCTAATTTTTCAAAGCCACAATAAATAAATAAATGAATAAATGAAGGAGTGGAAAGAGCGGTGAGGAAAAATGTTGAGGACGGAGTGCGGTGTCACTCTCGTTTGATCATTATTTCGTGTGGCGGAGGAACCTGAGCGAATCCTGGATTAAATTAAATTTACATTTGCTGTACAGGAAACCGCATCATGTAATTACTTTTTTCTCCTTTCTTAAATTTCCATTTTACCCAAAATGTAAAATGTCTGGCTGGAAATTAAATAATTGGATTACATTTCCTTCCGTTTCTACTCTTTTTATTTATTTATGCAGTAGGAAAATGGGAAATGCGACCGAGGCCAGTCTGTTTTTTTGTGTTTTAGTTTGTCAAAAAGTTGATTTAGTCGTGTGTATAAATATCAAGTGGAGCAGAAAGGACGTCATGTCATGTGTTGTTTTGGGTTTGTTTGGTTTGTGGTTGTGCAGAGGGGGACAGAGAAAGACAGAGACGACGCTGATTCTGGTGGTTTTTGTACCTGTGGAGAAAGTAATATTTGATATCATGAGGATTGAGCATTGAGCATTGAGAATTGGGTTTGGAAGGAAAAGAAAAACAAATTCAGAGTTGAATCATGTTCAAATGTCAGGGAGCGTAATCTGACAAAAATGATGGATGGGAAAAACAGGGAGAGAGAAAGAAGCTTGTTCAAATCATGCACATTTTTACATATGCACACAAAAAGCATCTGTCTCGTATTTAGTCCGTACCTGATTTTTCTCCCTTTTCTCCCGTTTCTGTGACACAAGTAACTTGTACATTTGTAAATATTCCCTCACGTCATCCTCATGTTTTCTCATGTTTTCTCATGTTTCCACGAGGAAAAGTTGCCGTATTTCAACTTGAAGTTTTTGTGATTATTCTTCTTGTTTTATTCTGGTTTCTCTTTCTCTGTGTGATTAACGTGACTGAGGAATTGTGGATTTTGGAGTTGGATTTGAAATTGGAATGCGAGTGGAAATCAAAATCAGACACACGAACAGCCCAAGAAATCTGATGGAATAATAAATTTTTCAATGTTGCGTCCATATACTTTTTACGTTTTATGTTTTATGTTTTGAGTTTCTCTTGTCCTTTTCTCCCGCTTTCCGAGTACGTGCACAATTTACAAGCGTTGGTGCGGTGGAGGGATTTTTATGGGATTGTGATGAAATGAAACAATTTGAAATGTGAATACATAACCGTGAATTGTGTGTTGTTGGGAGGGAAGTGAGCGGTGGTCCGCAGTGGGTGCGCGCTATGGATATCTGTTTGTGTTTCGTCTGCTCGGAGACACGTCTTGGCGTGTGTGTTGGCGGAATGGCTGGATCCTGTTTATGAAGCCATTTGTACAAATCAACAAGAACAGGACTTGAAAAAGAGGGAAGAGAAAAAAGGTATCGTTCGGAGCTCAAATAAACATTTGTCAACAGGGCGGGAGTTGGGAGAAATGGAAAATGGACCTGAAACAGACGCATGAATTTGGCAGCTACGAGAACCAATCAATTTATTTTTTATTATTATTTTTCTACGGGTAAAAGTACAGACACATGTTTGTTTGTTTCTTTGTTTGTGCAGTTGCGTATTTATGTGCGTGTTGTGTTGAGGCAGGGAAGCAAACAGAAAGGGATCTCGGAGGAGTTGGAAAAGAAACACGAGTTTCATGTAACGGAAGGAGCTCAGCTCAGGTGCATCAACTACGGAGAAATTCGGATTCGGGTGCTCTTGGACGACCCTTTTCTCCCTCTTGTTTCGTCTCCAGCCATTTAAATTGTAAATTGAGAGTATTCGGCGGATGTACAACACGGGTTTCCGCATCAAGTCCAGTTTCGAGGGCTGGAAGTAAAGCATGTGTTTGTGTGTGGATGTGGATCCGCGACATTTCTGCTGATAAAGACATGTAGGACATTCACATTCATTTGGCGGAGTAGTTGAATTCCTCCGTTGATCCATTTCCCAGGAGAAAAGAGGAGTAAAGAGGAGAAGAAGAGAAAAGAATAGAGAAGAAGAGACGGGATGAGCCATTTCCATTGAGAAAAGAAAGCGAGACAATTCGCTGAGGAGAACACGAGCCAATTTAAAGCCCAAATACGAGAAACATGCAGACCATAAAACACTAAAAAGATTGAAATATTGATCACACACTCCGTTTCTCCTTCTCTCTTCCCTTTTCTCCATTTCCCGTTTCCCATATCCTCAAATGTCTCCTCTCACTCCGCACTCCACACTCCACATTCTACACCCATCATTTTTTTCTCCTTCTTTTTTTCATCCAGCACACGGAAATATCTGCATACTAATTTATTGTGTTTCTTTGTGTTTGTGCTGTGCGAGATGCGAGAGAGGTAAGGCTTGTGGTTTTCATGTGTTTTGTGTTTATGTTGTGGGATTTCCCCGAGGTGTGTTGTCTGTTCCTCCTCCTCCGATTCTCCCCGTATCCAAATTTCCACACACTCGGAGGAGTTTAAGGACAAGCTAAAGTGCGTGTACTTTACTGAGGAAGACGTGGAAACAGAGGGAAAGGAGAAAGATATTTCATAACCGCTCACAGCCATCACTCGCTCTCTCTGCGATTCTCGAGTCCGGACATAAAACAAAAGCCATGAATATCTTTGAGAACTTGTAAAATGTGGATTGTAAAAGTGGGAATGGGAATGGTGTTTTTCATCCGTTTCCAGAGTCACAGTCCGATCCGCGGATTCCCTCTTTTCCACGCAAGTTGATGCAGTTTTATCACGGGGAATTTTATCTGCTCTGTTCTGTTTTCATCTCCCGCGAGTGTCAATTTATACACAGCAAAGTCGCACAAAGTCTCTTTTACAAAGTCTCTTTTACAAAGTTAATTGATGCGGGACGAGGAACCGTCAACTCAAACACTCACACTCTGGCGTTATTAGTTAACACCCCTCTCTAGTCCCCCTCAATCCCCTCAACATTCAAATCCACACACGAGTCCATAAAACGAGAGCCATAACAATAATCACGCTGTTTTGCGTGTAGATCGTCTCGAGAAAAATACTCCAGCATTTACTTCCATCTCTGCATCCAAAACTACGGCACACACAAAGAAACAAAGATACACTTTTCTTTTATTTCCAGTCCCTTTTTCTTCGCTCTCTCCTCCACTTGCCAAATTCTTGCCAAAACCCGGGAGGAGGAGGAAGATGAAAAGCTGAGGGGAAAGAATGGGACAAACTGACTCAAAATGAGAGACTGTGGAAAAGTTGATACTTTCTCAGTCTGATTTTATAGCCTTGGTTTTTCTCCGCTTCTCTTTCAAAAAACCGCAACAACTGGAATCAAAATTGAAATTTATGAGTCCCGTCTTTTTCTTTTTGTCTTGATCGTGTTGAGTTCCCTCCAGCAGTCGCATTTTTTCCTCCGTTGTGTTTTTATGTGGAGTTTGTAGTCGCCAGGAGTTGGAGACTATTTTGACTGTTCGCTGTTCGCTCCACCTGAGACGCGGAGCTCATAAAAGTAGGAGAAAAATGAAATGAAATTGTAGGAGAAAAATGTTGGTGTTGGTGAGGTGGAATGGGAAAATATAAAAAATACAATAATTTAACTGTTATTGGAATTTGAATCCTTTGATTCGGGGATATTGAAAAATCCGGGGGAGCAGATGAAAATGTGAATAAAGTGCATGTTGTTTGGGTGTGAATTGCATATGAGAAGGAGGCAGAGCAGAGTGGTGTGTGAGGAGAAGAGGAGATCCCGCGGAAGACTCGTACTATTTTCATGTTTATTCTCAGCTCCTCTCTGCCCTATTTTAGTTTATGTACATAATTTATTTTTAGGTGACAATAAATTGGAGTTTCAGCAGCATGTTCAACCTGAGTTTTATTCTGTTCTCTGTTCACCATCGGCTGTGAAGTTCTTGTTGTTGTTGTTGTCGAGTTGTTGTTGAGGAGGTGGGAGTGGGTGGCGAGATTAATAAAGCTGTTGTAGCCCTTTCCACGCAACTGACACAATCACAACCATCCGCATGAAAAATGGAAATTGAGCAGTTCATTTTGCGTGTAAATAGATGCATAAATTTCATGTTCCCTTTTCCTGTCCATGAAATTAAGTATAGAAAGGAGAATGGAGAATGGATGTGCTCCTCAGATAACCTCGGAGCGGTGGACGTGGACGTGAAACATGAATCCTCGTAGTAATAATAATAATGGTGAAGAAAAAAAAGGTATAAAATGTGATATTATTAAAGAATTTTATAGGAAATTGCAAAAGTGGATAAAAAAAGTAGAGAATGGGAAATATTGTTGTTGTGAGAAGTGTTTTTCATTTGATATGATTTTATGTGTGTGAATGTGCAGATGCACACACAAAGGCGGAGAGCAGAAGAGTGAGAAGAGCGAGGAGAAAAGGAGCGACTGCGGTGAGAAACGGGGGAAAAGAGGACAAGAGCATCAGACTTCCAGCACAAAGTAATATAAAATCCGAGTAAAAAGGAGAAGAGAGAGAGAGAGAAAGAGAGAGAGGACAATGGGGAACTGTCACAAGTTTGAGTAAAAATGACAGGTTTCCTTCCAAGTCTCAGCGTGACTCTTTCTCTCCGTGTTTGTGTGGGGATGGAAGAGGACTTTTGAATCTCTGGACACGAGACATTGAGACCTCTCCCGCAATATAATGGAGCATTATCTCCCCCTCCCACCTCCCACCTCCTCCCCCTACATTTATCATTACCTCAAAAAATCCTCTTATTTCCCCTCTCTCTTCCGCTTTTCCTCCTTTCCCCTCTCTCTGGTTGTGATGATCTGTGAGGCCCGGAATTCATTCTTGATTCTGTATAAACAACCAGCGAAAGAGATCACAAGACAAAAGAAACACAAAAATACAGAGATGAATTCTCAGAGCACAGCTTTACATTTAGAGTGAATACGTGAAACTCCTACAAAAAACAATTCAATCGCCTTTTTTATCGTGGTCGTCTTGATCGCGATGATGAGTTGACACTTGTGGAGAATCCTCAATCAACTCAGCTCATTCCCACACCATCTCAAATCTCCAACACCATTCAGTCCATGAATACGTTCAAGAAAAACTAAAAAAATAAACATTGTTTTGTGGGTGGAATCCGATCCCAGGAATGAGTTTCACAAGGATGTTGACTCGGGATTTTCCGGGTGTTTCCTCCGCGATGGATAAATTGTAGTTGGGATTTGAGTGTGTTTGGTGGATGGTTGAATGTTGATTGTTGAGGAGTGGGAGTGGCTGTGGGAGTGGGTGTGGATGACGGATTTTGAGCTGGATAAATTATGCGAGGAACGGAGAAGGCTGCTGTTTGACGGAGAGTTGAGTTGAAGGGAACTGTTGAACTCTGGAGATGGGATTTGATTGTGTGTGAATGAAGGAGAGAGAAGAGAGAAGTTGAACTTGTGCTCTCCGTTTTGCATATTTGTCAGAGGAGTTTAATTGATGAGGAGCTTGAAAGGAAACTCTTGTATTCCTTTGAGCAATCCCGTATCACAACAGGAATTATCTTATTATCACACGCTCCAATAAATCCCAAACGTGGATTCTCCTCTTCTTCTCCTCTTCTTCTTCTCTTCTTCTCCTCTCTTCTCCTCAACTCAACTCAACTCACTCTCACACTCAAATGAAACTCAAATGAAATGACGAGCAGAAAGTGTCTCAACTCTCATTTGACTCCACGGCTCTTCAAGTATCATCTCTGAACTCTGAACCCGCAATCACTGAAATGTGAAATGTTCTCCAAATTTATGCACGGCCCACAGCCAAAACCCTGTTGTTATTACCATGACAACAATAATCCATCAGCTGTACTTTTGTCATACACAAATCCGCATTTTTCTTCTCCCGTTCATTTACTTGATTTAATTCCTTTTGTGGTTTTGGAGGAGCCGCTGAAACTACTTTCACATGAGATTTCAATTTAAACTCTCCTTCTTCTGTCTAATTAAAACATGAGAATTGCATTACGCATTCAGCCTCAGCCCACCAAATCAAACTTGATTTATGCAGAAATGTTATCTTGTGTAGACAGCCGGAAACCACAACAACAGCTCCAAAAAACCACTGGGGTTATTTTCAACTCCATCAGTTTCAACGAGAAACTGATGGAAGAATAATATTTGGAAAAATAGGTAAACCCAAAATAGAAATCTCATCCGAGTTCCATTTCATTTCAAATGTGTATTCAAATACTACTTTTCACTCATCTCATTTTTCTCCATTATTTTTATTATTTTGTCATTTCACCAACCAAATAATTTGTCCTCTCAGGATTTTCCAAGGGAAGGGAAGAGCATACGAAGCTCTGCATAAAAGTTGGTTGGAGCCCAAGAAATAGGAAACAGAATTGGAGACAAAGTGAATGCGTAGAAAAGGAATGAATCTGACATTTAGTTTCAAGTGTTTACTCAAAAAGAAACTTTGGAATTGTTTTTATATTTTAGGATGGATGTTTTTGAATTGTGAGGCTGAAAAGAAGGAAAAGAGTATTTTTGAGGGCACATTTTGTGTGTGATTGGTTGAAACGGTGAATGGGACTTGCGAAGGATGTGCTTAAAAAATAAAAAATACCTCGAGTATTTTTAAGCGACTGTTCATGTTAAATGTGTGTGTGTGTGTGTTTGGTGGGGAGAAGGGGGAAGGGGGGTTGGGATTGGTAATTTGTAATTGGAGCGAGTGCTTTTGAGAAGCGGGGATAAATAAGTTGTGCATAAATAAGGAGATATGGATTTAGATGGATCATTAAAGTCGGAGATTGAGTGAGTTCCGGTCAAACATTCGGGAGAGCTTTTAAGGCGGAATTTATTGGTTCTGAGTTGTGAGTTGTAAGTAGCTCCAATAAAATAAAATCCTCTTTTTACTCAACTCTTCTCTCTCTCTCTATTTCTTTTTGTGACTCTCACTCCTCCCGTTTCCACTGAAACTATCAACTGAGGATCGACGAAGAAGAGGAAGAAGAGGAAGGAAATGATGGTGATGAGACTGATTCGGATTCAAAGTCGTCCTTTTTAGAGCGGAATGTAAATGTGGATCAAGAGACAAGATACTTTGGGATTCCACTCAGGTCAGCCATTCCACAAATTCATGCCCTTTTCTTTTGGAGTTCTCAGTTGTGAATTGTGAATTGTCGGTGGTCTGGAGTCTGGACTGGGTTGATAAATTCCGGAAAGAATTATGACCTTTCTGACTTTATTTAGTATTGATAAATTATCCTGGGTGGGTTTTTATCTGGGATCGCACTGAGGAGTTTGAAAATGAGAGGACGATAAAGGAGGGAGTTGGAGTGAATATTGGGAATTTGGAATCGGGAATGGTGGAGTAACTCATGTGTGTACATTTCCTCCGTCTTTTGGCCTTGTTCATCTTAAGCTCATCTTTTCCCCGATATCTGCATCTCCATCTCCATGTAACATGTAACAAAATAACAAGAGTCTCTAGTTGGTTTCTCCCCTTCTCAAACTCCCGTTCTTTCTGTCTTTCTGCTTCTCCGTTTCTCTCTCTCTCTGTGTGTCGTGGAGCAGAGAAGACAGAGAAAAGAAAAGGGAGTGGAGAATGGAGAAATGTTTATATTTATCCTGAAATGTATTGTGGAGCTGAGACTCAGGAAAGACGTAGATCCAGCTGCACAGCCCGAGTTTAGATGGAGGCTTCAGCACAGCACAGCACCGTGCATCAATAAAAACCAAGAATATTCTCCGCATTCCCGAGTCTGCGCTCCAGGCGAGCAGAGAGAGAGAGAGAGAGTGGCAGAGAGAGAGGCAGAGAGAGAGAAACAGAGCGAGTTGCCAGGAGCGAGTCCTCTGTTTCCCCATGTAAAACCAACTCAGTTAGTCCAGACCGGCAACCGAGAACGCAACTGCTCCGAGTTGATTCTCTCAACCTCAAACCCACATTTAGAACTCACGCTACAAAAAATACACACATTTCGTGTTGCATATGCTAAAACCAGTGGAAAAGAAACAGAGTTTTGAGTGTGTTTTTGTCCTTGGATAAACAGAAAACAGACTTGCCACTTGATAAAACCATTCGGCTTCTATTTATTTGGCCCTGTCACACACTTTTTACATTCAAGGAAAAGCTTTGATTTTGGTGGATTGAACTGGCTGGGAAATCGGGAATCGGAAATCCAGCGGACGAAACAAGCGGACCCAACAACAAGGGATTTATTCCCACCGCAAGTTTCACTCTCCTGTTGTTTTAACGGATCAAACCTGAGTGAGTGTTGGAGAGAAGAGTGGAAAGTGGAAAGTGGAAAAGCGTAACCTAGAAACAAAGTGAACTAAAAGTCCCGAGTTAATCCGTTATCCGTGTAAAAATTATATAAAACCCAACAACAATACATTTCCACAGTTGCATTTCCACACTCGACTCACTTTTATCGGGAGAAGAAGAGAAGAAGAGTGCTCCTGTGGTTCATAATACTTTGTTGACTTGACTTGACTTGAGGAGTTGTTGTTCCACACGCCACAACTCAACTCGGAATTAAATTGGACGCGGAAAGTGTTGGTCGGAGAGGGATTTGCAGAGGGAGAATGAAAACATGTTTCCGTACTTTGTAGTTAACGTGGTTCGTCCGCAGTGGAACACTCGCTCTCGCATTAAACGCCAGCACAAAACCCACCGAATTCCTCGTCCTTGACTCTTCTTCCCCCTTTCCCCCCTTCGCCCCTTTCCGCTTTGTCCCTCTGAACAGGAAAAAAGCAGAAAATTGAGTAAACTCCACTAAAGTTGAATTTTATGAGGAAACGTGGACTTTTGTCGTGAGAAAAAACGGTGAATGTTCCACATTAGTCACACACGGCCTCTGCTTTTACTTCTTCTATTTCTTCTACTTGTTCTGCCTCCACAATTCAACTCGCAACTTGTCCTCGTCTCCAACTAAAACCACGACTACGAGTTCTCGCACCAGAAACCAGAAAAACAGTGGCGGCTGAGGAATTGAAATTGTCCTAATTTTGTGGCTCTCTCTACACTTTTCTCTACATGTTTTTTGGGGTTCGCCCGAATGTGAAACTTTGTGTTTTTGTGTTCCCTCGTAACAATGTGACTGGGAAGAAAATAAAAGTAAAACAAGCGGAGCGAGCAAGTTGCTTTTGTCCGTGTGTATAAAATACAAGTTGAGCTGGAACTGAAAAGAAGTAAAGGAGAAAAAAGAAAAGAAAAAAGAAAAGTGGGAAAGGTCAATCAAGAATTCAGTTGTTGAGAAAGTATTCTTGTTCTTGTTCTTTTTGATATTCCTCGAGTAATTTCCCGTCTCGCCTTCGCCTCAGTCCACCCGATCCATAAACACACGCACCAAATACCAAATACACACTCGATACAAACTGAGTTTATACAGGGAAAATACCCAGTTCCCTTTCATCTACTTTCCAACAGAAACTTGCTAATCCTTCTTTTCTCCGTCCTTTTCCTATTCATCAGACTCCGGACAAAGGAGACGAGAGAAAAGGAGAGAAAAGGAGAGAAAGGAAACAAGTGACTCTGCTCAGTTGGATCCAAGTCCATTCCGAGTCCATCTGTCTATTCCACAGCCCACAAACAACCAAACAACCGAATTTACTCCAACTCCTGAACATCCAAATTCCAATCCAAAGAAACTCCAACAAACAACGAACAGTTTTTTAACACCAGTTACAAAAATTATGTAAATGTTTATTGTGTGATGTGATGTGAATTGTTTGTGCGGACGAAAAGAATAATATTTGGCCATATTTGGGAAAAGGAGAAAACATGTTGACGAGGGAAAAGTGAACAAAGTCCTAGTTTTGTTGTAATAACTTGTGACACTCATTTAGACAAAAAAGTAAACAGGAGAAGAGAAGAAAAAAAGAGAAAAAGATACAATTGCGATCTCTTGAGCTTCTCTTGTGCTGAGTTGGGAATTGTCCGTCCCCACGCTCGCACTTGGAAAATCTTCCATCCACTTGAAACTGATCACATCATTTTTGTGCTCCTCACAACAAATTGATCCGGCTGAAACAGAAAAAGTTTGAGCGTTAAGGAACAGCTCGTTATAATTATTGTCCATTTGTGAACCATTTTTGGTGTAGTTTATCCGAGGGATAGTTGTGAATTCCGAATTCTGTTGTGAGTTCCAGTTGCACTCATGAGACAAGACAGAAAGAAGATGAATTGTGGTGTCTTGGTGTGTTGTGTGTTGTGAGTCCTTTTGAGGGGCTGTGTGCGAGTGATTGGGATCAGGAGTTGCATCCACCGTTGAGTGACAATGTCATGACATCCCGCGTGTTCAACTTGTTACTCCTCCTGATCATTTATTTATTTGTTGAAAAGTGAGTGTTCTGTCTGTGGTTTTCCTCATTTCGGCAGTGTCATTCTCATCCCGTTCATCATTTCATTGTGTGTTTGTGAGAGTGTGTTGAAATTTGAACAATTATGAAAAGTGAAAGTGGCGTGACTCCTGGACTGGAAAGTTGCTGTAGATTCAATATTGGGCTTGTCACATAAAACCTCACGTCGCGTGCACAAAGTCAAAGTCAACTCGAGTCCCCTTTTTGCATTTCCCCACAGCCGAAAACCACAGACACAGTTCCGTCATCCAGCGAGTCTGATCACTCATCTTTACTCTTTACACACCCATTCATCATTCATCATCATCGCCCAACATTTGGACGGGTCGCGATGGCTGCTGTAAGTATTCAAATTCATTCATCATAAACATGAACAACTTTACGCCTTTATTTTATTTTATTTTATCCTTTTCCTCTTTATTTCCCTTTACAACACAAAAAAGTCTCTTTCTTTTTACTCACCTAAAAAAACAGGGCGTTTGAATCATTGAAATGTTACACCCATTTTATTGGCTTCGAGATAAAACTCCAAATTTGCATGTTACATAAAAAATAAAACTCTGGGGAAAACACTGAAAAGGGGCACTAAAATGTCTACAAATATTTTGTCGCTCATTTTCCCCCTGTGAAACCAGCCAGAATTTTAAGAGGAAAAATAAATATTTTGCGAGAGTAGAACGTAAAAAGTAAGTTGCGAGCGTAAATTTAAAATGTGTTTTCTGTGGGTGGAGAACAGAAAAGTGGAGTGTGTAAAATGTTTATTTACCTGTTTGCTGATGAAACTGATGATTCATCGGGATCGCTCAAGTACCTTTTGGTTTAAATTCCCAGACTGATCTCACCGTGGACTGGAAACGAGGAACATGAAACTCGGTTGTCCAAGTTTTTATTGTCTAAAAATTGGAGGAATTTCTTTAATGGAGCAATAAAAAGGAGAGGATTTCATGCCGTTGGTAACAAAAGTTGGTGTAGAACAAATGGGAGGACAAATGCAGAATGTAATAATTGTAATTGTAATTAAAGAGTGGGGAATTTTGTATGAGCTGAATGTGAATCCGAATCCGAATGGGCTGAGGTTTAATGGGGAAAAAGAGTGGAGTGGAATTGCAGTTTCAGTTTAAAGTAAAAAGAGGGGGAATAAATCTAAAGGTCGGACGTGACCTTTTTGCATACAGAGAGAAGAATCGGATCGAGTGAATTGCACTGCCCGGATTGCTCTGCTCCATTCCATTCCCGTTCTTGTTTATGCTCGATCAGCATGCTGATGCTGAGCTTTGAAATCCTTGATTTCCGTCTGATTTCACAATCCGGCCCAAATGCAAACTCGGAAGACAGGTCAAAAGAAGAAGAAGAAGGGGAACAGAGAAAAGGAGACAAAGTAAAGTGAAGTAAAAGTAAAAGAAAGGGAGGACTTGTGTCTCTGTACTTTTCACGCTACGCTGACTCGCGTCGTCCTGACGTCTCCCGTCTCAACTCCAAAGTCAGCTCTGCAGAAAGAGAAATGTCATGGATCGGGAATACGGTGGTCGTGGTGGGTGGTTGTTGGCTGGCTCTCGGCTCCATCCAGTCCCGTACACATGTTCTCCCAGTCTCTGAATTCACAGTGAAATAGACTTTATTCTGGGATGCAGTTGAGGATGAGTAAAGGAAGAGCAAGGACGCAAATCCCCCAGAACCAGCACATTCACAAAAGGTAGCTTTTGTATTAAATTATCCCTCCTGAATACTCCAAACTGGAAGCTCAACTCCCGCTCGCATATCGCACATCCCACAAAACATTATCCCTTTCTCCTCTCCCTTGTCTCTGCATCTCCTTCCGCTTCCTCTTCCGCCGTCTACCTCACGGCGGCCCTGCACACGGAGCTTGTGGTTGCGCCCCGATTCAGGTGTTGCCTACCAAATATTTTGAGGCTTAGCTGGATGTTCGCGGTGGTGTTGGCGGTGGAGCTGCCGCTCCGCCGTCTCAATCAAACATTCACACAGATTATCATCCTAATCCTGATCATGGAGACGGAGTGTGTGGTGTGGTACAGGATGCACAACCGCGTCTCTTCGTCTGTTCCAGAGAAAGAAATGGAGCTGTGGAATTAAGTAGGAATTATATTAGTAATAATAATAATAATACACAAACAGAAACAAGGACAAGTTGTTCTTGATCTTCTCCGTCTCTGGAAATTGTTTGCACAAGGCGATGCACTGCGATGCGCAGCGTTGCACTGGAACTCGGTTGCCTTTGGCCTCCGCTTCAACTCCCGACTCCACTCTGCTCGAGTCGACTGAACCAGCGACACGAAATTTATGAGTGTAATAACGGGGCTTAAACCGCCGTTTTCACTGAACCCCCAAATTATTTACAAAGGCCTTTATTGAATTAGAAATTTAGTTTGCGTGTCTGTCTGTTTCTGTTTGTGCGGGGACGGAGTTTGTTAGTCCACTTCTTCTGCCGTTCTCCTCGGAATGAACGTGGAAGCAACCAGGAGTTATCACTGCGCGAGGAAAGTCAAGGTGCAGGCTGAATTATGAACATGTCACATTTATCATTAACAGCGAAACACGGCTCACAACTTATTCATAAACATTCACACATCATCATTCATATTTTAATTGTGAACCGACATCAAATCATTTCATCGCCATCGCCGTTTTGTTTACTCCTTCATTTTCCGGATTTAGAACCAATTTTACCCAATGTAATTTAAATGTCATGTTTATTTGCAAAAAGTGGTTGCTCTGAGGGTTTTGAAGGTGAATCAGCTTGGACTGCCTGAGTTTTGGTCAAGGGAAAAACGTGTTGTGCGTGTGTTTTAAGCGTGGATGATCAAGTAGAAAGTGTGTGACAGAAATGATGGTGGAAATATTTGAGAGTTGGTTGCGTAAAGTGGTGGGAAATAAATGGATGGTTGTTGGGAGTGAGTCCCCGAGGACGCAAGATAAATGTCCAGCTCCCACCACCAAATTCTGCACTCTCCTCCGCTTCTTCTTGTTTCTTAGTTCTCTTCCAACTTCTCCTGTCTCTCCGCTTGTGTGTGTTCATTGGAGTTAAATTGGAAAGGTTTTCATGAGGCGCAGAAGAGACGGATAAAAGTCGGGAGCCGGAGGACAAAATTAATGTCCAGTGTCCACTGCCCTGTCCCGTTCCCTCACCATGTCCATGTCCAATGTCCAATGTACAGTTTGGGCAGAAAGCTGAATGACGGAGCAGAAGACAGGATAAAAAAGAACCTGTTTGAGCTCAAGTTGAGAAGGAGTAAAAAAGAGGAAAAAGTTGGAGTTGGATTATTATTTCTAGTTTTGTGAAAGGATTTCTCGTATTCAGTCTGCACCTCACATTTTACATTTTATGTTGTACGTTTTACGTGTTACGCGAGACGCGAGACGCGGGATTCCTGCACTCAACTCCACATCTTTCTCACGCCTTCCCGCTCAACGCAGTACGTGCCTTCACATTTTCACCTCTCTTTCTCTCTCTCTCACTTTCTCTTGTTGTATCGCCATCATTAGTTTTATTTTATTCATCTTTTTATTGACAGTTTTCTGCGAGAGTCTCGTAACGGGAGCCGTTCTAAATTTTATGGGCGTGTGTGGATTTTTGTACGCTGCATTTTAATTGCAGTGACTGGGGAAAGTGGATGAGTGTAAAGTGTAATGAGACAAAGTGTTGCAGTGTGTAGAAGTTGGATGACATGCACAATTCCTATTCTGTGAATAAAATGGAGCTCGGATTGTGTGTGTGTGGTCCATAAATATTTATGGATTTATTAGGAATGGAGCTGAGCCGAGAGCCGAGTTGAGCAGAGCAGAGTCGACTGGAGGAATTACGCCAGAAGAAACGAGTATTAATTCCTGTTTCATGAACATGAAAATGTTTCTCAGTTTCTGTTTTTCTGCACTGGAGGATCGCGAAGAGTGGAGAGCCGGATGCACTGGATTTGGGAAAGTGAATGCGAGTTGAATGTTGAATGTTCAAGGGAGACTTGAGAGTTGAGTGTGGAATGGAAAGTGGAAAGTGGAATGGTTTGCAGTATGTGTTGGTGAGTGCATTGAATGTGCAGTGTGAGCAGAGTCTGAGTTGAGGTCGTCATAATCTGCACTTGCACATTCTCGTCCTCCTTTCATTTCCTTTCCTTTCTCCGCTCTTCCCGGGTGTTTGGTGTTTGTGTGCGGGAGAAATGGGAATGTGAACTGGGCTTTGTGAAGAGCGGATGGAAATAACAGCAGAGAATGTGCATCTGGATTTTGAATACCTTTCCTTTCATCTGTTTCCCTTTGGAGAGAAAATGGGAAAATGGGAAAATGGGGCTGGGAACAAAAGAGTCTCCTGTTTGTTTGCAGGATTAGTTGATGGGGGAACAATATGACTTTCCTCTTCCATTCCAGCTCAACTTGTGTTTTTGTAGATAGGCGGAGGGGAGAGAAAAGAGAGGAGAGGAATGATCTAATGAGCTGGAGTTAATAGGCTGGCTGATTGTCAGGAATTAATACTGGAGTGTAAATGTATCTGGAGGAATATGGAAGTTGAGCTGAATGAATGGATGAATCCCAGAAATCATTAGATCCATCCACAATATTTATTCTACAGAGTATTTCAAAACCCCCGCCAAATCCAGAAGAGGGGAAACATACGATCAATCCATATCATCATCATCATTATATTTCTCCTCCAAACACAAACACAACTTATGAATTCATTCCCTTTTGAAACTAATCCATCGCCCCTTATTACTTTTTAAGCACACTTATTTTTATGCAACGCTGTAAAATCTCGGAGATGAGGTGGAACCGTCCACTTTTTTTTTAAGGGAAATTCCCAATTTTCCTAGAAATTTTAAAATAAAGAGCTGAAATGACAAGTGGCTTGAGGATTTTGAAATGAATCATGGAGCTGATTTTGTGTTGAATGTTGAATGTGGTTATTTTAGTTGGAGTTGAGGAGCTGAAATGCGGAAAGAGTTGTTGTGCTGGAAATGCGTATGACATTCCTTTGCCATTTAGACAAGTGATACAAGTGATAAAGTGGAGAGTGGATGCACGTGGATTCCGTGTTCATCTATTTTCTGTACATGTGCGCAGACAGCCGAGTATTTTGTCTCTCTTTTTCTCCTCTTTCACCATTTTTGTTCCTGTTTTAACATGTTGTAGGATTTTATTTTTAGTTTTCAGTTTTAGTTGTAGTTTTAAAAATAAAAATAAATAAATTCTGTTTCTTTGACATTGGCATACACCGTATCAATGTTAGAGAATGTGAGCTGTATTTGGAAGCTTTGTGAGTGTCCG
>JABASP010000581.1:0-47463 GCA_019776565.1 Sminthurinus signatus
TGTATAATAACTTCCTTTATCCACTGATGGTGTTTATTTTTTGATTAGATGATAATATACTACCGATTTATGAAATTTTACAAAATTATGAAATTCCTCTCACAAATTTTGAGACATGAGCGATATAAAGCTGAGAAAAATCCAACTTACACGACAAAAATTATTGTTTCTTCTTCATTTGTTTTGTGCATTTTCACATTCGCGTTTCCTCCTTTTCCAAAAAAAGAGAGGAAGAAACTTTTCGTTTTAATGACAGTTGACTTGAAAGTATGAGTTTGAATTTGTATGTTTTCCGGGTTGTAGGAAATAGGAAATGTTCATTAGCTGTGAGTTTTGAATTTGAATTTGAGTTTCGAGTTGCGGTTAAGAGTTAAGAAAAGAGGAAAAGAGAGAAGAAAACAGTAGAAAATTCAAAAACTGAAGCATGCAAAACATTTACTTCTGGAATCGGCCAAGAGGAAACTGTTCATTTTTTAATTTCCTGTACAGTTCAAAAATAGAACGGAATATTTGTTTATAATTATTCATTTTCTACTCTTCCGCTTCATTCCACTTTCCAATTTCGGTCCGTTCGTTTATTCTCTGCAACAAACTGAAATTAATTGAATCCTTTGTAAAATCAGATTTTAGGTAACTATTTTTTAAAAAAACTGTCAAACATTAATTGAGAAAAACTTTTTAATTTTTTTGTTTAAAATATTTCAGGTTTAACCTTTAGGTGAAAGAAAAAGATGGCTCGTGGTGTGATTTCTCTCCTGTTTATTTCCACTTTGGCCTTTGTCCTGCTCTCAAGTTTTTCTGGGGTGGCGGAAGGACGGGCAGTTCGTGAGTATGGACCAGAATTTGATGAGGCGAGTCCTGATGAAATTCGAGAGGCCAGAGCCTGGCACGATTTTTTCAATTATATCCCGGGAATCGGGCATTTGAAAGCCAAAATCCACAAAGAATTGGGTCAACATGAGGAGGCTGAGAAGGCACAAGCTGCAGCCTACAAATCCCTCCAGAAGATCAAACATGCTTTTGAATGAAGCACAAACAATATTCTGCAGTTTTTATTTATCCAGCCTCAAAATGTCACGAGGGCAATTTGACTTCCAAGCACAAATTAAATTAAATGAAATAAATTTCATTTTAATTTGTCTTTTAATATTTTCTTGTCTTGAACCTTGAACTAGAATTTGAATAAAAATGAGGTGACTTTTTGAATGGGAAAACGTGATTGCACACAAACAAGTAAAACGAATAAGGATTAAATTCTTCTTGTTCCAATATTTTCCCCTTTTGATAATGAAAGCCAAAAGTCAGAATTCTTTTCATATTCGTATTTCGTATTCATAATTCATAATTCATGCAGCGCTGGATAAAATGACAAATGCCAAATAAAAGTCGTCTATAGATTTCGGGCGTTTGAGAGGATTCCGGATGGGAAATAAAAAATAAGGAAACAAACGGGAGGATTTTCCCGGGTGTATTTCTATTTCAGCTTGACATTCAACATTCAGCAGTCGGGATTCATCTCAATTCCAAACTCCAAACTCCAAACTCCAAACTCTAAGCTGGATTTACTTGATTTATTTATTTATATTTATTTTTCCTGGGATTTGCCGTTGGGATTTACAATTTACAATTTAACGTCCGATTCCAAAGGACAGAGTAAAAAGTACCTGAGAATTTGAGCTGGGATTTTGTGTGTAGAATGTAGAATGGAATGTTGAACGAGTGTTGAGCCTTTAAGCTTTTATTTTTACCTATAATCCATGATCTGTAGTCTACAGCCCGAGTTTCAAAAAAGAGAAGGGCGACCGGACGGATTTGTATCTGTTTTGAGTGTCAAGGCTCAATTTTATTGTTTGTCCAGAGTCAAGAGTCAAGAGTTCAAGGTTCCAGCCGGAGCGGAAGTCTGTCATAATTCAGCGTCCAGCGTCCCTTCACTTTTTCATTCACATTCCCCACTCGTCCCTTCAACATTCAACATTCAGCATTCAACGTTCAACGTTCAAGGTTCAGCTCAAGTCCGCGTCTATCTTTTGTACTGCGTGTTTTAATTTTTAATACTGAGGAAAAGGTAAAATAAAAAGTGGTTTCTACCTGATCTAAACTTGTTTTAAATTTCTTGTTGATATCAAATGAACAACTACTTACAAAAGTGGTTCCGTTTGTGTACTGACTGTTGACACTTTGTAATTTGTAATAATTGTACATTTGTGTTTCTTTCCTTTTCAGAAAAAATGCTGCCCCGTAGTTTTCTGATATTTTCTTTGTCGTTGTTGGTTGGGGGAAATTTCATGTTTCATGTCAAGGGGATTCCAAATCCGAATCCGAATCCGAATCCGGGAGAACTGTCAGCACCTGCGCCAGCGGGTAAGAACTTGAATTACTTTACTCCTTGTAATTAACTCCATTATTATTATTATTTGTTTGTAAAATCCCTTATAAAATATCCTACTTTTTGTTTAACTCGAACCAATTAAAAAATCAAACATTATTGAACATTTTGCATTGAGCATGAGCGTCAAAACAACTAAAGTATTTGAACTGTAATTTTTTAGCTGTAGATGAGAAATGGATCGTCAGTTGCAGCGACATGGAACTTTCCCCATCTCCCCTCACTAAAAGAGAAACAGCTTATTCCCATGGAAACGGAAAAACCTCTAGCAGTGTGGAAGTTGTGTGTGATTTTGAAACTGACGGCGGCGGATGGACCATAATTCAAAGAAGAACGAGCGGACCAAAAGAGGAATTTAATCGAAATTGGACTGAATATTCAAATGGATTTGGCTCCCTCTCTGGGAATTTCTGGTTGGGACTTGAAAATATTCGAGCCCTCACAAAAAATGGGGATCAAGAACTCAGAATTGAGTTAGAAGATTTCCAAGGAAATAAAACGTGGGCAAAATACTCGACTTTCTCAATTTCGGATGCTTCGGATTTCTATCGCTTGAAAGTTGGTGGATTTTACAAGAATTCAACGGCGGCGGACATAATGACACATTACAAGTATCCAAACAACGGGTACAGATTTATTGCAAAAGGGAGTGGAGATCAAAAGTGTGTGGACTCACGGGGTGGTTTCGGAGGCGGTTGGTGGGTGAGTTAAGATTTCAATTTTCAATTGCAACATTTTTCCAATTTCAAATCCCTCCGTTTACCGTTTATGTAAAACAAAGAAACTGCACATGAAAATATTTCAAAGTGGAAAGTTTTTGAAAACAAATGTTTTGATAAACCATAAACCATTCGCAGCATTTCATTTAAAAGTGTCGGTTTAAAAATCCGCTTTGAAAATGAGTGAGGTCTGAAATCTACATTGTTTTTTGTTTTTTATTTTGGTTTCCCGCCAGTTTGGAGACAGTTGCGGTTTGTCCAATTTAAACGGACTGTACACAACGAAAGAAGGATCTGGAGAAGGGATCATGTGGTACGACTGGACCAAGGGAATCCGCCACGCTAAATCCGAGATGAAGATCCGCAACAGAAAGTAAACACAAAATAATTGATAATTTCAAGTTCTTTCGTAGAAAACAAAATCATTTAAAGTACATTTCTGTATCAACTATTTATTATGCTAATAAATGCTGATGCTATTTTGAAGATTTTTAGCTGTAGATCCGCAGTCCATCTCAAGTTGCAGCGACGCCCTGGAAGTTTTGCCATCTTCTCGTTCCAAAAAACAAAGGATTTATCCCCATGGAAACGGAAACAGTAGGAGTCTGGAGGTTCTCTGTGATTTTGAAGCTGATGGCGGTGGATGGACTTTGATTCAAAGAAGAACAAGCGGACCAAAAGAGGAATTTAGTCGAAATTGGACTGAATACGCCAAAGGATTTGGATCTCTGGATGGGAATTTCTGGTTGGGACTGGACAACATTTACGCCCTAACAAAGAATGGGGATCAGGAACTGAGAATCGAACTGGAGGATTTTGAAGGGAATAAAAAATGGGAAAAATACTCAAATTTTTCAATTTCTGATGCTTCCGATTTCTATCGCTTGAAAATCGGTGGATTTTCCGGAACAGCAGGTGACTCGATGACCACCCAGTGGCTTACAAACAATAAACAGAGATTCACTACCAAAGACAGGGACCTTGACCAGTGGTCAGCCGGAAACTGTGCAAGGCATTATGGCGGAGGCGGTTGGTGGGTAAGTCCACATTTAAATTTCAACTACTCTGTAAAATATCTGCAAAATTTCTGACTAAAATAACAAAACTGTAAATCAAGATTAAGCGTGGTTAAAAGTCCTTTCAAAATTCAAAACTCGTTTAAAAACAGTTGACAAATTGTACTGCATGGCTTTTCCTATTCAGTTTTAAAAGGCCTACAGCTTTTGAAATGTACCTTTTTGTTTTGTCTTTAATAACAGTATCCAGCCCGCTGCGGTTCGGCCAGTTTAAATGGACCATATCAACCAAAGGAAGAATCTGGAAGGGGCATCATGTGGAACACGTGGAAAGGAGAAAAATCCCTTGCAAAATCCGAGATGAAGATCCGAAAGAAAAAGTAGACACAAAATAGACAGAGACTATTTTTTTATACTTTGATTTTGTCTTCCCACATTTTTTCTGATCTACAGTTTTTTTATTAAGTCAAAATAATTATCGATAAAAGAGAAAGAGTTGAATAAAACACTAAATCAACTTGAAAAACGTATAAAAGTTGCACAAACTTTTGTGCAAAATTTTTTTTATTAAATTCATTTCATAATTCATAATTCATTACAAAATAAAAAGTGCGTTTTGCTCATCATGAATTTAGTAATAAATAATGGAAGAGCTCATCTCTCATCTCACTCCGTTTCATGTTGAGGATAACTCGCAGATTTTCTTGCTCAGAACTTGTCATGTTTTCTTATTCTGTCGCATCACATTCAACATTTAAAGGGCAAAGAGAGCTGCAAAACAAGTTAATAAATTCCCAATAAACACAGAGTGCGTTTTTAATGTACACGTGTGTTGAGTGTTGAGTGTTGAGCATTTGAGTATCAAGACAACGCCAGAATCCTGTTTCAAGTTTCAACTCTCAACTCTCAACTCTTTTACCAGTAACAAACCAAATGTGTTACAAAACGAGTTTTTCCTTTTTCTCAGTAAATGTGTACTCTTTGTCCGCGTACTCTTTGCGTGTGGAGTGTGGAGTTTGTGGTAGCTGGAAGCGTTAAATACAAATAATATGAAATATGAATCTGGTTGAACCAACTGGTTTTTGCATCTATGCAAATCTTCCTTTCGTTTCCAGGAATTAGTTGTGTGAAGAGTTTAAAACCTGGGGTTTTAGACCTTCTCAATTTAGATTCAAAGTGGAACGAGAACTGAGAGGATTAGGAAAAATAACTCTGCAAAAGTCAAAGCCAAAGCCAAAGCCAAAGATGACCATCAATATTTTTGTAAGTCTCTTTTGTTTGCCGTTTGTCTACATTTTCTATTTGAATCTTTTTGTGTGTATTAAATATTCTCTAAATATACTTTGTGGTTTTCTTTACAGATCGGCGTCTTTGCCGCCCTCTTTTGTCTTCAACAATCCAGCTTTGTGGCAGCTATCGAGGGGACCTGGACTCAATACTATGAGGCGCCCTATACAAATCTTGTCCGTGGAGGTCAAGAAGGTACCGACAAGTGGCCGACCTTCATCTGCCAAGCCACACTTCCGGGCAAAGGAGTCTACTCCGGTAAATTCGTTCCAGATTGGTCCACGTGTTACATTTCCCTGAACAAGGCGGAGATTTCCAGTACAGACTTCAAGGTTTTGATGAAGAGCAAAAGTCGTAGTTACGTCTGGGTGGATCACTCGGAGGAGCGGAAAATAAAGGAGTCGGCGGTAGAGGGCGGGAAAAACAGTGCTGGGAAGAAAATCTACATTTGTCGCACAAAGTCCGTGACAGTTTACAAAGGGTTTTGGAGTGGTCAGGCAACGCTGATCGGGAATGTTGAGGAGGGCGGAGAGCAGTGTATCGCCCCCTGGCTGGAAAGTTCCAAAGCTTACAGCGACTACGACGTCCTCATTGATGACAGTCCTGTGGCGGCCAAGTGTGTTCCTACGGAGCGATTTGAGATCGTCCACTCGGTGAGAAACACTGGGGATTTGGACCAGACCATCACCAAGGAGATTCGCACGGGGATCGAGAGAAGACGGGGCTCGTCCGTCTCAATCATGAATGAGGAGACCAACTCGGAGAGCCAGAGCGCCAGTTTTGGGCTGGAAATCAAGGGGATCAAAGCGGGATTCGAGGCGAGTGTGGGGAAGAGCAGCAAAACTGGATTTGACTGGACTCAGACCAGCGGTGATGTTTGGACCCTGTCCACAAGTACTACTTTGCCGATAAACGTGAAGGCGGGAACTCATGGGACTTTGAAACAGCTCGTCGGGATTTGTGGAGATGTCGAGATCAGGACTGGTCGAGTTGACATTGACTCAAAACCTTTGTAATTTGTAATCCCCTTTCTTATTTTGTCCTGAGTCTTGAGTCTTGAGTCTTGAGTCGTTAAAAATCTTGGAAATCTGATCAGAATAAAACAAACATTTCTTTATTTGAAAAGTATGCAAAACTGTAATAAAAAATATTGTTGAAATGCATTGTTAAAGGTTTTGTGAGTTTTTCTATTCACTATTCCAGTTCCATTTATTTCCGTGCATCAAATTTTTATAAATTGATCAATAGTCAAGAGTCAAGAGAGAAGAGAGACTCAAATCCCAAGTAAAGATGCAGTTTCCATGACTGAGAACTGCGGAGACTCCAGGAGAATTCCCCACAAAACAAACTAACTTTGTGGGAGTAAAAGCAAATAAACAAATAAAATAGACACAAAGTGTGAGAAAAAGGCAATAAAATTTCATGAGATTTTTTTTAGTTTCTGCATTATTTCAATTACACACTCAAAACTCAAAACTCAAAACTCGCCAAAGTGCATTTTGCAACAATTTATTAGCCAGAATTACACATGAGATATTTTGTCTGAAATTATTAAACAGTCTAATTAAATGATTAAATCAACATCAACATGAAAATCAAAATCAATCAGGCTCAATTTAATTCAATTTACTTTTGAATATTTTGGGCAATTTTTCCTCATAAAATTTAATGGTATAAATTTGTAGGGCTTTGAGTTTTGAGTTTTGCTTGAAGCTCCATCCTTCATTTTGTGTCTCAAAGTCAGTCTAAACAGCTAAAAATTCACGTCCAATTTGATGAAAAGGGGAAATGACAAATAAACTGTTCAATTAAATGCGTCATCATAATTCACTGCACTCAACACTCACAATCAACACGCTTATTCTAAATTCTAAACAGCAAAAAGTAAACAGAGAAAAAGAAGACAGACGTGAGAAAAAGGCAATAAAACTCGCACCATAAAATTTCATGTGACTTTATCTTCATTTCAATTACAAATTACAAACAAGAATCAAAACTCGTTGAAGTGGAATGCAACAATTTGTGTACATTTTATGAGCCAAAATTACATAATCTGAGAATCTGATATGAGACATTTTGTACCATGTAATTGAATTGCCTTATTAAATGATTAAATCAACACCAAAATCAAAATCAAAATCAATCATCCTCTTCGATTTAATTCAATTTATTTTGAATACTTCGGTAATTTCCACCCATCAAATTTTATGAGGTAAATTTACATTTTACATGACTTGAAAACTTGAAACAGCATCGATTTTTATCAAATTAAATGGTGGATTCCGCTTCAAACTTCATTATTTGTTTTGTATTTATTTAGTATTTAGTATTTACGTAACCAAACAAAATTATGAATCACAAAGTCACAATCAGCCTAAAAATCACAAGGTGTAAATTAAATGGATTTGAACAAGGCGAAAATAATTGAAATGTGAGTCTAGATCATGAAATTTATTTGCATAGTCGCAGAAAAAATCCCACTTGCAAAAACACATAAATAAAAATAGTAAATTATTGATCGACTAATCACTAATCATGACTCATCAAAGGAAAACATTGGAAAATTACATGTTAAGCTTTTGAGACGACTCTGCCAAATTGAATTTTTATCAAGAGGAAATCTCCAGAAAAACGAAAACTCCTCAACTGACCACAGACAACTATTTTAAATATGAAAAAAAATACACAATTTGAATTTGATTTGAATTCAGTTGCAGAAATTTCGCGAAAAAGCCAAGCAAAGTCCGAATTAACTTGTTGTATTTTACACTGGAAAAGTACATTTTTATTTGTACAATTGATTGTTTTGAGGTGCGTAATTCTGATGTTGTTTGTGTTTTGTTTTTTGTGCGTGTCCTCTGCCACTTGTCACGATTAACAATTAAAATGCAAAATAGCTCATAAAAAAGTGCATTTACTTGAGACTTGAGAGTAAAAATACAGAAGAAATGCAACATGTTTGATTTCGTCTCGAGCATGACTTTTGACGCCCGTTTGACGTTCAACGTTCATTTTGACGTGCATAATTTGTTGTCTCCTGTCGACTGTCCGTCTTCATTCTTGATTCTCCACTCGTTACGCTCCATCACTCAAAATATCTATTAGCTCCATCTGAATCTGAACATTGTTCAAAATACAAAGTACAAAATACAAAGTGAATCAGTCACTCATCACATCAACTGCACTCTGCATCTCAAATTTGGCACTCGTCATCACTTTTTCCACCTTTTTCCATTTTATTAGACTTAATTACAGCTGCATCAAATTGAAAATTGAAAATTGAGCTGAAATCAATCTGGATACTTTTCCCAATTTCCCAATTTTCCAATTTTTCATCACCTTTTGTCTTTTGCTGATTTGAGATTTGACTTGAAGGTCGCTTTTGTTTATGAGGTTTGCAAAAGCTCAAGGATTGAATTAAAATGTAACGAGTTGATGAGTTGTAAAGCAATTCCCATTGTTGAATGTTGAATCACAAGTTATTATCAATTTTCAATAATGACTCCAATTACATTCACATTTGGGCTCTTTTGTTCTCGTTATTTCTTATTCAATATTCAATTGAATCAAAGAGGAGCGTCTTTTGTCTTTTGCTTTTTGTGATAATTTCATCCGTTGGATTTGGGATTTGGATCTTGGAGTTTTACATAATCTGAAATGAATAAAATGAGAGTGGAAATGGAAATGAGAGACGCTGAGAAGAAGAAAAAAGAAGGATGATTTTTAATTTCAATTTCCAAGCCGAAATTCTATCTAGAGGCAAAAAATGGCAAATTATGTTGACGATGAGTCTCATTATGCAAATTGTAAATTGTACACAATTTGTAAATCCATGCAAATGAGACAGCAAAATGAAATGTAATGAAAAGACAATACGTTTTCATGATGTAATTCACTCAGTTTATTTATGAAAATGAAAGTGATCCCAATTTGAAAATCAAAATCAAAATCAATGTCACAACATTCAACTAAAAAACATGCAAAACTTGACAGCAATAGAAAAAAGTAAAAAAAAGGTAAAAACAGCAGTGGTTTATTTTCCATGAAAATGGGAAAATGTCTTAATTTTGATCGTTGATCGTATCTTGACTCGCGTTTGATGTTGTTTCTGTTGGGCATTCTGAGTTGTCTCTTTTCTTGTTCTCACCTTGTTCAAAACTCCACACTCGACGTGTATTTCGATGCTTGGACATGAAATGAAATGATAAAAGTGTAATGAAGACTAATTGTTCGGATGCCCACTGCATCTTAATTACCCAAAAATACACTCGTCTGCTCCGTTAACTTTTCAAGGGATGCCCTCAAATAAATCTCCTATCGAAAGCCATTTTCATTTTAATTAGCACATTCATAAATTCCCCCTTTTCATTCTGCCGGCAGTAACGTTTCGTATAGTTGAACTTCAGCACCAAAGTTGATACTCCAGAATAAAGATCACCAAAGTACAGCTTTTTTGTCTGAACGGCGTGGAAATTCCCATGATTTTTCACCTGATTTTTGTAGAATTGAAGCAAATGCAAATTTAAAAGAAATGCACATAACGTTGATTTTTACGTGTGGTTCGATTTGAGATTTGAGAGTGAAATTCATATTAATATTTCATGTGATTGTGCAACCATTTAACAATTACGTGTTCTCTTTTATTTTTTATTTATTTATTTATTTATTTATGGGTTTTCGTTGCAGTTGCACATGTAATTTGCAAATGGCCAGTGTTTAGTGTGCAATAAATCCAATGGCACACGCGGACTGGAAATGAATAATTTGGACGGGATGACACGAGTAAAAATGTTATTTATTTTATTGTAATTGGTGATAATGAGATGAGCAAAAGAGGAAAAGTCCATTAATTAGCGAGTACAACACATTTTACATTTTATGAATAATCATCATTCATCCACTTTTTAATGTCATCTCATTATTTTTACCCAAACACAAAACTCAAATGTCATAGGATTCACATTTTACAACAATTCACAAGTGACAAAAACATGCACATAAATAATTAACTTTTTATGCAGCAAACTCAACGACATTGAGAACTCACAATTCAGAATCCACATGCAAAAATCCAATGCAACTTACAACTTACAATTAAATGAACTGGTTTCCCATTTTGTCTAAATAAAGTAACAAACAAAAAGAAAAGATGAGCATCCAATAAAATCCTCACCATTTAAATTCAGATATTTACAATTTATTGCCTTTGAATCAAAAGATAACAATGAAAATTCATTAACACTTTTTTTCATCGCATTTTATTCCAAATGATTTATTTTATTGTGTTTTATTTATTGATTTTCATCACATTTTTTGTTTTCCGTTTGCTACCGTTTCTTTGGCTTTGGCTTTGGCTTTTTTCTTTTGCTTTGTGTCATTCCTTTTTTATTGCAGATAAATACTTTTTCATGTATTTCAAATCTCAATGAAATGAAAGCAATAAATCTTGTTCTGACTTTTGCGTTTTGCGTTTTAATTACAGGATGCGAATTTGAATCAATTTCATTGTGGGATTTTTCAACAGAGCGCACGAAAATGTATCGAGTATCGAGTATCGAGTTTTTTATTGGAATTATTTTACATTTTTCCTTGTCACTTGTTTCGTATTACGCATCTTTGTCCACATTTTCCAGCTAAATTTACATACAACATTGAAAAGGAGATTGCGATTGAGGAAAATGGGAAAAAGTGTGTCGATTCTAGATTCTGTAGTTTGAGTTTCGAGTGCCGCAGCAAACGCGTGCGGCAACTTCATAAAGTACCAGAAAAAATGTAATTAAAATGGAAAATGTCAACTCGTAGATCACCCCAACAAAACGAAACAAAATCATATGAAATGAAATGAAATAATTTACAAAAGGGCAATTATCAGAGTGTAAACTGCAGTAAATTGCGTGTAAAGTGTAAAGTGTAAAAGTACATGTGCGTTTTTATTGTCTTCTCGTAAATTGTTGATTCTTGAGCCACGAGCCACCAAAGCCCAAAAGCTGAGAACTCGAGTGTTGGATTTGGTGGAAAAGAGGAATTAGAATTCATTGGAGTTTGGAGTGACTATTTACGACGGAGCGACTCGATAAATTACAAATTGGAGAACACAACAGCCAAAGCCAAAGCCAAAGGAAAGAGAACTTTGTTCTCTGTTTGTCTCTGGTTGTGCGTCTAGCCGTTGGATTTGCAATTGAATCGCCGTCTGCCTCTTCTTCTTCTTTTTCTTATATGCATAAAAAATCCATAAATCCTGTTGCGTTCTCTTCTCTCGACTCTTCTCTTCTCTTGAGTTGTGTTGTGTTTTGTGTTTTGGTGCTGGCGAGTCCTAATAAAAAGATGAGCACATGTAAAACGTAAAATGTAAATGGACTGAATCTTCGATTGGACTGCCAATTTAATGATGATTCTCGCGAGGATTGCACATGAAGCAAATAAAGAAGAAGAAGAAGAAGAAGAGACTTTTATGGCCGATTCCACTCGATCGTAATGATGATGATAATCACATTTCTCATAATTACTCATCCCATTCCAATTACAAATTACAAACTACAAACTACAAACTACAAACTACACACAAAACTCATAATGCTCAATTCTCAATTCTCAATGCTCAATGTCAGCCCCAGCACAGAAACTCACAAATCAGATTCACTTCTCTTCTCCTTCTTCCGCCCGTATGCAAAAATACCAATACACAGAAGGAATTGAACAGTACAAAATAAAACATAAAATACAAAGTATGGATTATGGATTTTTGCAATTTGCCAATTTACGACCTGGTTCTCCGCTCTTCGCTCTTCGCTCTTCGCTCTTCGCTCTTCGCACATTATTAAACCCACAAATTTGCCTATTACATCACCTCTAAATTTTACAAGCTTTACAAGTTTTACAAGTGTAATCACATGAACATGAACATGAAAATGAAAATGGAAGATCCGCAATGGCCAATGTGAAGCTGATTTGTGACTCTGCTCTTCTTTATTTAGCTTTTATTTTTTATTTTAGTTGCGGGGGGCCCAACACGTCAAATTCATAGTTCATATTTCACATTTCAAGTGTGTGACATTTCACATTTTACAATCTACATTTTCCATTTATGCAAATGAATGGATTAATTAGTAAATAAATAAAGAGGAAAAAAGAGGTCACATTGAAAAAAAAAACAAAGGGAAAGGAAAATGTGGCTAAATAAATAAATAAAGAATAAATGAAATGGAATTGGAATTGGATTTAGAATTAGAATTAGAATTATTACCCTTGTTTTGGCTCGTAATTACAATTATTATCACACTGCAAACTGCGAACTGCAAATCGAGAAGGAGAATTAAGTGTTATTTTATAGATTCCTGTTGGATCATCTCATTACGAATACGAATTATTACGTCTTTTCCTTATTGCCAACAAAGCACAAAGCACAACGAACAACGAAGAGGAGCGAAGGCGAAGAGCACACGTGTGAGGAAAATTGAGGTAAAAACTGAAAGATTTGCAGCTCATTTAATTTGTGTGATTATACTCATTTACCTTCATTTTCCTCCGCATTTAAATTGAATTGGAGTCATTTCACTCTTTTTTGCCCCAATTCTAACAAGATGATGACGGGGGTTTTGGATCTTGTTATTATTTTATTATTTTATTATTTTATTATTTTTGAATCTTGACCTGCTCATTTCATTCAAATTCTTCACGTTTTTTACTCCAAAATAAATATTATGCAAAAAGTATTGTAATTTGTCTAATCTGATTCGAGTGTTGAATGTTGAGTGTTGAGTGTTGAGCTGGAGGAATGAATTGAAATTGAAATGGAGATGAGAAAAGTGGACGAAATTTCCCAATTTAGAATGAGTGGAGCATGAAAAGTGAATGAAAAGGAGGAGATGGTGATTTTTGATTTTTGATAGTTATTTGTCGATTAGACTAATGGATAATGACGATGACGCGAGGTGGATCGAGGATCGAGGATCGAGTCAAAGGTCACGACTCTGATTATGTTTTCTCATTTCAATATCAATATCAATATTTAATATTTATGATATCATCAAACACAAAACACAAAATACAAAACAATGTTAAACTTTGTAGACCAAAAATCCCATTCTCATTCTCATTCTCCGCTCATCGACGAATTCCCCTTGACTTTGCAATTTGTAGTTTCTATGGAACAAAGAAGAAGAAAAGAAGAAGCTGTGGAATGATAATTACATGAAAATTACAGCAGACTGCTGCAGACTCTATTACAATTAAATGAAGATTCATCATTCATCACATCGTCTTCGTCTTTGTCCATTGTCTTGAATCCTCAATCTCCCATAATTTTCAATACTCGATACTCGATATCGACACATGGCGAAAATTCAACTTGAAATTCAAAATTCAAATGAATGAATAATTCCTCCACAAAATGAGACATTGTGTTTGATGAAAACCCAAGTGTTTTACATGTGTTTTAATGGGCGGCTGATGCTAATTACGACAAAGAATTACGAATTACGAATTACGAATCATGTAATCAAATTGAATATTGAATCGAGTGGAATTTAATTAACGGTGTAAAATGAATACATTAATACATAACAAATTCCCACACGCCACGCTCTTGAAAATTCACTAATCAAAACTCAAAACTCAATTCAACAATATTTAAAACTTAATGTTGAATGAAATTCCAAATTCCAGAAGTTTCCACATTTAAAGTGGAACGAGAACGACCTTCATCTTTGATTTATTAGTTTACTTTTGATCACAATTAAATTAACAAGTTGCAACAATTGCTGGATTTTATTGTAATTTTCATTGGAGAATAAAGAGCTTCCGGATCAAAAAATTCTGGCTCGTTTTATTCGAAATTGACTTTGGGTTTTTAGTTTTTATTTTGAGCTCAAATCCAATGCGAATTGTGTTCTGATCTTTTGATAATTACCTCCAGAAGAGTGGACAAACTACATCGCTAGAATTCAGTGGGAATGAAATAAGTTTTCAGATGGCGTCAAAATGCTTAATTTTCAGTATTTTCTGTAGTAAAGTTGAATGTGCGTGAAACTGAAGCGATGGCTCGTGTCTCGTGTTTCAATTTCTGTCTCAGTTCATGATCGATGATGAATCCTCAAGACTCAAGATTTGAATTTTGACACGGGCCAAATTTCAGCCGCATCGGGATCTTTACCTGGAAAATTATGGGTTGTGCGTTGTTGTGCGGATGAAAATGCTGAAAGTTCACATGAATATTTGACAAGTTTCAGGGCCGCAAGTCACAAGTGACGAAGATCAAGTACAAAACACGAGACGATGCCTCGTGCCGTTTTATTCACTGATTATTGGTGACGTCAGCGTGGAATATTTTGTATTTTGTATTTTAGCAATGTCAAGCGCATTAAAATTACACATGAGTTTTTCATAGAACTTCTCTGTGTGAATTTGTATGAGAACTTGTATGAGGATTTAAGTATCAAATATCAAATACAGCCGTTTGTGTAAATGTGGAGTTGGGAATGTTGGGAATGTTCAAGAATAGATAATGAATGTAATCAGCCAGGAATTGACATGATGATCATCCTCATTTTCTCTTTATTATGGGTTTTCGTACACGAGCTTTTCTGCTTCTCTCCTTTGCATTTACATTTACAGACAAAAGTCTCCTTTCAACCTTTACGTAATCTTTTCCACGTATTTTAACTTGAACTTTCAGACGGCGTCCAAATTAACCTTTGCTTTTTGACATGTGTAAAATTCCTATAAAAAAATGCTCGTGTCTCGTGTCTCGTGTCTGCGTCTAAATTCCTTCAAAATGGAAACTTACGGTTTTTTCGGGTAAAAAGCAAAGAGTAATTAATATTTTGAGAGGATTGAATTGATTGTTTAGGTGAAAAAGAAAGGAGTCGAGGACAAAGTCGGAGATTTAGATGATGGTTGATTTTCCATTTTTGGGGAAAGGTTGGAATTGTTTTGGGTAGATGACGAAAAGAAGGAGAAGAAGGAGACTGAGATGAGTGTGTTGAGATTGGAGTGCTGATGGCTGATGGTTAATTGGGATGTTAATGTAATTAGAAATGTTATTGTTGTTTGTGGTTGTTTGTTGTACATTTTACATGTTTCGTGTACTTATTTATGGCCAGTTTTCTGTGTTTGGGGTTGGAGGTGATTTATTTTGTGTACCTCCATTCATTTCTCTAGCACCTCTTCGTCTTCTTCTTCTTCTTCTTCTTCTTCTTCTCTGCTGTTCTCATGTTATGTAATGGGCGCATCTTCTCCTTCTTCTCCTTCTTCTCCTTTTTCTCCTGCACCCCAGCAGAATGGAATATGAATCAGATTGAGGATCAGAATCAGAAATATCTGTTCTCACTTTTATAGATTCCAGGTTAATTATTTATTTGGCCCAGCACTCCGTATAAAAGACTCGGGTCAGCCCCACTAAATTCATCACAACCTCTCAACTCTTCCAACAATCCACAACCATTTTATTGTCTCCTCTCAAATTAAACAAAGACATCCGAATCCACATCCAAATCCAAATCCAATCCGCCATGTTCAATCTCGTGAGTTCTTTAGGTTTTCATCCTGACATTTTTTTTTTCAAAAATCAAGTGCTGTGTTTCTGTTTCTGTGCTATGAAATTTCAATGGGATTACTGCACTGGGATTTGTGAAACTTGTAAATTGGAAAATCAGTGTTTGTGTTTGTTTCTGTGTTTATTTTTTGAAAATTAAAGTGGAGTTTTTGAACTTGGAACGTTTTCAACGTGTGCAGTTTGCAGTTTCAAGCTTCTATGAAAAAAGTGCTCAACATAGTCAAACTTGTGTGATTTTTGTGTTCATTTTTCTCATTTTTCTCCTCACTTTAGTTTTCTCTTTTCTTTTGGAACAAAAACATTTGCAATTTGGAGCTGTGCAAAATACGAAATTCTCAAAGTGTCGTGGTTCAAAAATGAAAATTGACTAGCGAGGAAAAACTCAATAAGTTTGGACAATTTCAACTGAATTGGAAATTGAAGTACAGACAAAAGATTGATAATTCGCCAAATAAAAATTATCTTGGAATTAAAATGTGCTCTGAAATTTTCAGTGATATTTTCCTACCTTTTCCAAATTTTGAGTCAAAAGTTTAAAATAAGAGGAAATAACTGTTGATTGTTGATGCAAATTAAATGTGCAACGTTGAAAGCGTTGAAAGCTCCAAACTCCAAACTCCAAGTTCAAAATTCCGTGAAATTTCACACAACTGATTTTCCAAAGCCAGTGGAAATTCTAATTCTAATGCAGTGCTTCCAGCTTTTGCTTTGTTGTTTTGCATTTCCTTTTGCCTTTTGTTGGACTGGTGTGATTTTAATTGTGCTTGTTTTGTTTTGTGGTTTGACAGGCGAGCGTTGCTCTTGTAGGCCTTTTGGCTTGTGCGGCCGTGGCCCAGTTGCGATCTCCGTACGCGGACATCGTCAACTACCGCTCAGAGTACAACAACGAGGGGAACGGGAACTACAACTATTTGTGGGAGAATTCTGACGGAGCCATCTCGGAGCAGAGAGGCTACCAAAAGCCCCCAAATCCAGGAACCAGCGAGTCAATCCAAGTGGCCGAAGGATCTTATCAGTGGTTCAGCCCCGAAGGAGAACTAATCCGAGTCAGCTACATCGCCGATGAAAATGGGTAAAATACTAAATACTAAAATTACCCACTTTTTTCCCCCATTTTATCAGTCTTATTAATTTCTCTCTTTTTTGCTTTGCAGATTCCAGCCATCCAGTGATTCCCTCCCAACTCCACCCCCAATCCCACCAGCAATCCAAAAAGCTCTTGACATCATCTACGCCGGAATCGCCCGTCAAAAGAACGAGAAGGAATTACAGGAGTTGGCCGCTGAACGAAGAAGATACAATTCCAAGAAATAAACAACAAGTTTACTTGTAGTTTTTTTACACATGTCTTCAAAAAAAAGGGAACTGCGTTTCCTTGGTAATTATTTCTAAGTATTTTATTCGTATTCGTATTCGTATTCGTATTTTGTACAAAAACACATTGACTGTGTGTTTAAATCCTCGCTGTAGATTTCATACATTTTTTTACTCTCGATTCTCAAATCTCCAATCTCAATTGTGGGTCATTTTCAGTATTTGAGACTGCCTCTCATTTTTTTTTACGATAAAATAATTAAAAATAATTTTATTTGCTTGGAAAAAACTGCACATTTTTAACCCAGAATCCAGAATCCAGAATCCAGAAACACACATAAAAAAGACGATAAAAATAAGGAAATGCTTAATATTTTTTGCTTGGTTTGGTTTGATCGAGTCAAGTCTCAAGTCTCAAGTCCTTGTGCGTAAATTACAATTACAAAGTTGCTCAAAATGCGTAAGAATATTTAAGAATTTAAGAAAATGACATTGTATTTTAAAACCAGTTGAAACTTGAAAACAGTTTTTTACACACGTTAGACAGGAATCAGCTACAGAAAAAATTGAATCAAAACAAAGGAAAAGGAAAACTGGAAACTGAAAACAGTCAACGGTAAAACTTCTCACACTTGTCAAAATGTTGATGAAATTGTGATTGAATTAATAATTAATAATTATTTTGTAATTGTGATTGTGATTGATTCAACTCTTATTAAATTCCACAAGAATCCAACAAACAAAACCAGAGTATTTTCCAGTCTCATTTTGTTCATTTATTTTCATTGTCAATTCCCATAATAATAATAACTTACGCATGAAATTTGCCCATTCCCATTTTCCCATTTTCCCATTTTTCATCCCATTCGCCTTGTTTTTGTGGCCATTAACATTGAAACTGAAATTGAGTTTGCATTGAATAATAACTCTTGCTTTTTGGCAGTTGGCACACGATCAACTTGAATTGGACTTGAACAACAAACAAGATTTGTGATTTGTGATTTTTGATTTGTGAGTCTGCGGAAAATGAGAAATCCCATTAAAATTCAGTCTGCTTCAACTTTTGAATTTATGAATTGAATTCAACTCAAAACTCAAGGAAAATGAGATTACGCATTTATCAGGAATAAATAAAAGAAGGAATAAAAGACAAAGTAACTGTTTATTTATTTATAATTTGCTCTTTGCTCTTTGTTGTTTGTGCACCTTGAAAAAGTAACTGTTTCGCTCCAATAAATAATCAATGCAGATCACATTCAGACTCAGTTATGAATTATGAATTATGAATTATGAATTAGTGATGTAATGAGAAAAAGCTGGTTCATGAACTATTTTAAACGGCTTATTATGACACTTTTACACCATTCCTAAATAACGCACAGTTAACCTTTTGTCTCGAGTCTCGCGTCTCCCAAACCCAAATCCAAATCCAAATCCAAATGGAAAGAGAAAAGAGCGAGAAACTCACGAATCGGAGAAAATTATTTATGATTATTTATGATTTAACATTTGAGAGAGGATCGTGACTGAGGAGGAATTTATGGCTGTAATTTATTTGGGAAAAATACCATATCTTTTACACACAACACACAAGACAAGAGAACAGAAGAGAAGAGAAGAGTTAAAAGAGAAGAGAAGAGAAGAGCGTGAGTGGACGAGCTCCACAAATTACACACGTAATAATCATAATCATAATAATAAATTCCCACTCACTTCTCGCATCTCAAAACTCAAATCTCAAATCTCAAGTGAAATAATGAAACTGGCCCTTCAAAATACACCATTTCCATTATTATGAAAAGTCCAAAAAAGGATCAAGAAGATGCTCATAACTTGATGAGCTCCACTCATTCACACATTTGTATTTCCTCTCTTTTTTTTGGCCAACAACTTGACACTTGACGACTGACGACTGACGATTACCATGACGATGACGAGTTAATAACTCAATTTACCTCCATTTCTCATCAAGTTTAATTATTAATTACAAATAAATAAAATGTGTATTTTTGGAAATTTTCTGCGGGGGAGAAAAACAACAAACAACAAATCAAATGTCAAAATAAAAAATAAACACCAAAAAATAGATGCGTGACCAATCCAAAAGCCAAGAGCCAAACAAAAGTCAAAGTTTACAAGAGAAGGAAAATGAAGATGAATTTGTTAAGAATTTGTGGAGAGTTGGTTTAATTTTTAATTGAAATGTGATGTGTCATGTTAATTGTCCATTGTTAATAATTGTTAATTGCGGTTGTGAGCTGTAATTTTAATGAGAATGAGAATGAGAAAAGAGTGCTAATTGTTTTTATTCACACCTTTTTTTCCGTTCCTCTCCTCATTTATAATTTATTGTGGATTATCATGGAAAAATTCATATTGCATTATTTCTTTGTCTTAAATCTTTACTCTTTTCAAAATATTCATTATTCAGTCTTTCAAAAATTAAAATGGACTGAATTCTGAATTTTGAATTTTGAATGGCGTGTGAACATGAGAATTGAAAATTAAAATAATTTACAAATCAATTTGCAACTGAGAAGTTTGAGGATTGTTGAGCGAAATGGGGAGAATGTACATAAATTGTGGAGAGTTGAATGCGCTTCCCGCTGCGTTTTATAATTAACCTTGTTTTTTATGAGCGCCATCACAAGTTTCCTCTGCTCTCCTCTTTAATGCTCAATTGTGCTCAGTGATCTGTCAGCCTCACCAAAATAAAGACGAAATGCATGTAAAATTAAAACCCATAAATATTTACAAGCAACGAGTAAAAATGTACAATGTATTTTGAATTTAAATGTCACATGAGAATAAATACAAAATACACAATAGAAAATGCATTTTTTCATTTATTAAGCCAAATGGAATTAGAATGAGAATGGCCGTGGCTCTCGCACTCTCGCATTGTTGAATTTTATTGTGAGGACAATAATTGTAACTGCTCATTTTCATGCTCACGACAAAACTCCAAACTCCAAACTCCAAACAGAAGAAAAAGAAGAAAAAGAAGAAGAGCCATTGAACAAAGAAGAAAGAATCAAGTGGATTGTAAAATGGACTGTTATTACAGAATTACTCGTCACTCTTCTCTGTTGACTTTTGACTTTTGACTTTTGGCCTTTTGGCTGAATAAAATCCACATGAACACAACAATTATCCACTTGAAACTGTAAACTGTAAACTTTGTACTTACTGTGTAAATTTTGTAAATGTTGTACAGGGAAAAGACATGGAAATAAATCCTGAGTCAAAACAAGACAAAATTATTGTTATTACATCGAGACTCGAGACTCGAGATTTGAGTGGACATTTCCATTTATTTACTCATTCATTTCTTGATTCTTCTCTCTTCTTCTTCTGTTGTGTCTGTCTCAGTCCATTTAATTATTGTTATTATCACAACCTCTCAATTTCCACTATTCAAATCCCATTCAAAATCATGTGCGTAGTACAACTTTATTTAACTACTATTTATTTACACACTCAAAACTCGCAACTCGAAGGACCAGATCATTTTACATTTGCTCTTCAAACTTGAAACTTGACATTGACAATCCACAATCGAGAGTCACCCAAAAATCACGTTACCACAAATCACAAGTAAAAATAAACCAGACGTCAATATTTCAACACAAAAGAGTCGAGAAGCAAGAATCAGGAATAGAAAAAAATCAGGATACAACTTGAATTTCATGCTCATTTTCATGTATCAACTCTGCTCAATTTTACATCCTCAATAAATTTTCAAGTCTCGTTTCGTCTCGTCAAATTCTCAATTCAATGCGTTTATTTTACCAATTATTTGAAACGAGAAACGAGTGGAGATTTAGACAAAGAAGCAACAAAACGTCTTTGATAAAATGTAAAATTGTGTTGACTTTAACACCGTTTGAGAATTTAAGGAAATTGCCAGGAGTTTTCGTAACCTACAGATCATACTCTTTTACCGTTTTCAGCGTATCCAAGTCAAATTTCAAATGACACGAGTCAATTTTCCATTGTCCATTTTCTTTTTGCACCGGACATTTAAATTTGGCATCCAGTTGAGAATGAAAAGCGAGTCAAAATTCAGAATGTGAATGTGGATGTGAGTGACGGTGGAGCTGACAGCTGAGTTTCAATTTCCATTGATTGCTTTGTGCCCTCATTCGCTTTTGCATTCGTAATCCACTGACTTTGCATAAAAGTGAACTTTGAATATGAATTCTTTTGCTTGTTCTTTTGGCCCGTGACTGCGCTGTGGACTGGACAGAGGGTGACAGGCAGACGGACAGGAAGAGAGTTTCGTGGGAGGGCGCACTGACTGAGTGGGTGGGCTGATGCTGGATTCCGTATCCTGGATTTCATTGTCAGACTGTGAATGGGAAATGTAAAATGTAAAATGTGGAGGGATTTGGTTAAATTATTCCCTTTTAAATTGATTCCCCCGGGCAATAAACTAAAATGGAGTAAATCGCAATGGGGATTTCCTACGCTGAGCTGGAATCTGGAATTGAAATGAGGAAGAAGAAACAACTCCCGTGGAGACGTCCTCCAGTTACGAGTTCATCCAACAGCCAGAACTCTGAATCCAGATGAACATATCAAAACCAAACCAAAGGGAAGAAAAGGAAAAGGAAAGAAAGGAAACCTCTGAATTTCATTTCTCTGGGATTTCTTGTTCTTGTTCTGCGATCCTCCTCCTTTTCTTTTCTTTTCTTTTCTCTTGTTCTCTTCATGTGTTTTGTGTGCGTTGTGTTGAGTGGTGTCGTGTCCTGTCCTGTTCTGTCCTGTACTTTCTGAGTTATTGTTATACTTTCACATTCTCCAGATTCTCCAGACTTTTCAACTCGACTGGATTTTATTAGCGTGATAATGGGAACAAGAACTCTTCTCTTTCCTGCTTTTCCTGCTCTTCTATTGTGTTTTGTTCGAGTTGTATTGTGAATTGTATTGTGAATGGGAATGGGAATCCTGAAATCAGATCGGAACTGGGTAAAACAGAAAGGGAAAGCCAAAAGCCACCCCAAAACCGTATCATTAGCATACACACAAATCTCTACAAATTCTCCTCTATTTCTCTCTCTGATATGCGAACAAGAACAAGGAACAAAAAGAACGAACTGGGAACTGCGAACAGCGAACAAGGAAAAGGAAGAGGGAAAAGCGAGAGCGAACTGTGCGCAGTTTCAATATCGCCAAAGATATCATCTTCCGGATCCTGTAAAAATAGACTCGCTCTCTCTTCAAGACTCCAGACTCCAGACTCTAGACTTGAGCTTCAACTGGAGTTCACAATGAAAAGTTACTACTGGAAACGGAGCGGGAGCTGAAACATTTCCATTGTGAATATAAACTCGAGTCGTCCCTTTCAAAGGTTTCAGTTCCACTTCCTCGCTCAAAGCTCGACGCTCAACTCGATCCGATCCGCACCATCCAAAAATCCAAAGGACTTTATAAAGAAAATCCCACAATTCTAAATTCTAAATTCCCTTCGTCATCATTTTCATTCCTGTCAAAAACTCCAAAATCCCCAACAGACATTTCAACAAAACAACAAAATCTCTGACAAAATTGGACACAAAACACAAATGTAAATCAAAATAAAAAGCCAAAACTACAAAACTGCAAAACTGCAAAAGTACAAACGTTTATTTTTTATGGTGGAAAAAAAGTTTATTTGACTTGTTCTTTTTTGTTGTGTTGTGTCCTGTCCTGTGTAAATCAAGAATCAAGAATCCAGAATCCAGACACCAAATATCAAATCATCATAGAAAAAATCCAGAGTGTGGAGACTTGAGCACGAATCCTTTTAAAAAGTTTAATACTTTTCTCTTTGTCTCTTTTGTTTTTTATGTGTTTTTCCCAGTGAAAAAATACGTGAGGAATTTCTAGAATAAAAAGATGAAGTGAAATGGGGTGAAAGTTTTAGAAATGGAGGTCAAACGGAAATGAAAAGAGAAAGGAGAAAAAGCGGAGGAAATCTTGTCAATTCCAAGTCGAGTTTTCAGAGTGTTGAGATTGTTGAGAGTTTGGAGCTTTGAGTTGACCATTTGCACTTTATGACCATAAAATGATCCGAAATAAAGGGACTCGGAATGTGAAAAGTGAGAACTGAGAACTGAGAAGTGAGAACATGTTTCAACTTTTTGAAATTATGATGGAAATCCCAATCTCAATTCCAGTTTCAGTTTTAGAAAGAGACAGAGAAAGAGAAAACGGAGATACTTTAGAACAATGGAAAAGTGGAGAGGATTTCACGGCCAAACTTCTCATGGACAAGTGAGATTTAGCTGGAGAATCCTGGAGAATTCTGGAACTGGAGAATTGTGGAGAGTGAAACTGGCAAAGTTGTCAAGTGGCTGGCGAAATGAAGATGGGTTTTTGAGTGTGGAGCAGAATTTGAGTTGGTTAAATACGGAGCAGAAAGTGGACTTGGGCTCATAATTTTTCCCGTTGGACATAATCACTCCGCACCATCAAAACACATTCACATTCCCGAACCACAGCAACTCGACAACTTTTAAGAGGCTTTTCAAACCCCACCAATTTTCTGTCTCTGTTTCTGCTCCTTCCACAAACCACAAACCACAAACTACAAACTACAAAACTCCTCCGTAATTTCTTTGTCTCCCTCCAACAAGAAAAATGGAGCCAAAGTCCAATTAATTCAGTGCAATTACTATTCATTTCCTGTCTTCAAGTCCGCTTTCCTCACCTTCCAGGAATTTCCTCCTTTTCTTCATTCTCAGGCAAGTTTCTTTTTCTTTTTCATACTTGTGCATTCTGCATTCTGCATGTACAATGTACAATGGAAAATATCCACAGATTCAGTTTCTTTTTGTGTTTGAACTTTGAATGTGAATTGAGCTGAAAACTAGAACTTAGAACTAGAAATTGGAAACTGATGAGAGGATTTAATTTAATTTCCGGAATCCGAGCACATGTTTTTCCTTTGAGTTTCCATCAGAAGGAAAAATGTTTTGGCTCATTTATTTTAATCTGTACATTTTGTATTTTGTACATTTTGTATGTTGTACATTTGTACTCGTGTTCTCGTGTTTCTTGTTGAGAGTTGAGAGTTGAGATGGGTGCTTTGAGCTTTGAGCATCATTTTGCTTTGATGTCCTCAATTTAGCCCGTTCCAGTCGGGTGCGGGTGAAAAGAAGAAGAGAAAAGAGAACACCTGATCTGATCCTCACTCAACTCAACTCAACTCAACTCAACTCAACTGCACTGGAATTGGAATTGGAAATGGAAATGAAAGTTGACACGAGCGACGAGAATTTTCCTGCTCGCTCTTGAGAGTTGAGAGTTGGGAATTGAGAATTGAGACATGAGCCAAATTGGGAGCGTGGATGGGCGAGGATGTCCCACATGTCTAGTCAACTGGATTCAGGAGGAGACGACGACGACGAAAGGACGAAGAAGAGGACGAAGGTGATTTCAATTTGCAGAGTGAAATGGCTCGAAATGAATCCGAATGCCAGATTTAAGATGGCTCTTCCTTTTCTTCGTTTGCTTCCTTTGCTTCAGTTTGGTTCGGTTTGGCCAGGGCTCTTGAATGTTCACTTCTCACTCCGCACTCATAAATCTCTCCTTTCTCCCTTTCTCGGTTCTCGGATAAACACACATGTACAAATCACAAGTACAAAATCCACACGAGAAACAGAAATCCCCAACGGCCTTTTCATTCTAATTACACTTTTTTTCACTCCCCTTTTCCCTTTTCTGACTTGTACAAATTCACCACATTAAAATCACAGTCGAATCCGGATTCCAGTCCAAATCCAAGTTCAATGCTGAACGAGGTGAAGGAAAATCAATCGGAATGACAAACTAACGACTACGAGAACCAGAACAAGAACGAGAAAAAGGATGAATCAATCCGGGGAACTTTGAAAATGGAGTGAAATCGGGGGAAAGAACAAGAAAAAAGGTGATGAAAACGGGAAAGGGAAAACGGAAAACAGGTGGAATGAAATAAAAGTTCCTTTTAATTTATCTCCTTGTGCATTTTTTGGCGGGACACCAAACCAAAGGAATTGTTAAAAGAGGGAAAATACAGATAAAAACCCCATCTTAATCTACCTCAACAAACAAACAAGACAAGGACAAAGACAACGGCAATAAATACCAAAGGAACTCATTTCTCCTCCTTAATTCTGTTCCTCTCGCACAAGAACATTTCATCTCACTTCAAGTTTCAAGTGCCAAGAAAAAGGAATCCAAATCCAAATCAAAAATGAATCAACTGTCCACTTTTGAGGCTTGAGTTTTCATTCTTCATTCTTCATTCTCAAGTCTGAAGCTGGAGAAAATGAGCAAAGTCAACAGAATTTTTGCACATTTCACATTTATGAGTTCCTTTTCCGCCGTTTCTTCTTCTTTTTTTTGTGCAGTTTCATTTTCATTTGATTCTTTCTGAGCCAATTTTATGGGCCACGGAAAATCCTGATTGAATTGGTGTGAATTTTAAAAAGATGCAGAATTCATTTCAGGTTGACTCTTGATTTTTGATGTAGAAATTCAAGTGATGGTATCATAATTTTAATCGTCATGGAGATGTGGTGTCTTTGGCTGGTGGACAATTAGAGCAGAACAGACCACCGACGAAAGATGATAATTTGAATACATATAAAAGTAGCGAGAATGATGATGATTTAATGGCCCTTCAATTTAATCCCTAGAATCCCGATTTGGTTTTGGGATGGGGAAATTGAGAATTAATCCTGTTTTCAGTTTCCAGTTCCAGTTTTGCGATTCCACTCTGCCCAGATTTTGCCCAGCACCCATTTGAAATTTGACATGGACGAGGGATCTCAAATTGTAAATCCGGGATTTAAATCCATCTCCTCGCCGAGTCTCTCGTCTCTGCTCCTCCACTTTAAATCCGCTTTGTTCTCCTCTCAACTCATCTTCACTTGTTTGACTTGATTTGGCTTGACTTTACTTGACTTGACTTTGGTTTGGTTTGGTTTGGCGGAGGTGGAAAACGCGGAGCCGCGTGGAATACAAATTACAAAAGGGAGTGAGAACAGCCGTTCGCCCTGTAACAAGAAAACAGACGAGTCAATCCAATTCCCTTCACTCGCGTCCAGAATCCAGAATCCAGAAACAGGAGTTTCAGTGTTTTGCGGTGGGCCAGAGTCAAAGTCAAAGTGGAGCTGCTAAATACTCCGAGAGCAAACTAAAAGCATTCTAATTTCTTCTTGAGGGATTTTCCTTTCTCTAGTTCCAGCTTTGACTTCAACTTTGGTTTTGGGTATCCAGATCCACTGCATTTACGAGCTTCTCCAGAAATTTGTTCCTGTTCCAGTTCCACAGTCAAAGTGGAAAACAACAAGAAGGTCGTGGTGAATTAACCCGAGCTCCAACAATTTCAAAGTAAGAGTGATTAATCCTTTTACAGTCGAGTCAAAAGTCAAAAGTCTACAATAAAGTTGGTCTGTCATTTTAAGAGATAAATTACAAGTCCGCCCGAGCGCTGCCACTTCAAATTTCAAATTTCATGTTTAATTGTAAGTGGAATTACCAAAGTCCCCTTCTTTTGCCATTCCGAACTTTTAATCCTGGAAATATGAATTTTTTCGAAATGTGTGTAAAAAAGGTGTAAAATTGTTAACTGTTTCTTGTCTCAATTATTCTGTGTGGAAAAGATGGACGAGATTGTTTTGTTTGTCTTTTCTTTTGTGTTTTGTACCTGTTGACTCGAGACTCGAGACTCGAGACTCGTGGCTTGCGCTGGTTTCACCTTTAGAAAAGTGACTGAAAACTGAAAAGAAGAACAATAAATGAATGTGAAATGTGAATCAACTTCCGCTGGTCTTTTTTCCCGTGCCCAAAAGTTTGTAGTAAAACTAAAACTGAAATGGTCTTTGGGTTTTTGGGGTTTTGGGGTTTTGAAGCTTTGAACTTTGGAGTGGAGAAGACAAAGAACTGAAAAATTTGGGGATTTATCCAGACAAAGCCGTTTTACTTTTTGCATTCTAAATTCTAAAATCTAGACGCTCTTGAAATATTTATGTGAGTGTTTGAAGATTCTTTCAGTTTCAGCTTCTGTTTGAGCTACAAGTGGTCCGAATCCCGAGAAATTTTATATCAAGTTGACAAAGTGCAAACAGCACAAGATCAAATATCAAATCTCGAGTGTACAAAACATTTCACTCACACATCATTTTTCATCCAGGTTTTTTCGGTTTGGATTTTGAGTTTTGAATGGCACAAAAGCTGAAACTAAAACGGCTTGGATTTTTCTATTGTATTTTCCCGTGTAAATAAATCCCATGGAAATCTCATTTCTTGATTCTGAGTATTTAATGAAAAATTATATTGATTTCGGATTAAAAAACGTCAGGACCAAAATCCTGTTTTCCTCTCCTTTAAACTTTAGGCTGTAGATTTTAGATTTTACATGATTAAACTCGTCCTTTAAATCTTGTAATGAAACAGAATCCCCTGCATTTCAAAATACATTTTCTCTAAGCCTTTTTTCTCTTGTGCGATAATTTCAGCTCCGCTCTTTTTCATTTTCAATTTACAATCCAACTGTAACATTTTTGCGAGGAAGATAAAATTCGCAGAATTTCTTTTGCGTCATATCAAATTCATTTGCAGTGCGGACATAATTTATTGCATATTAATTTCCTCCTTTCAACTTTCAACCTTTTTTAATTCAGTACATTCTTGACTTTGAGCTTCCGAGTTTTCAATTTTCAAACAGTTTCAATTTTCACAAGGTCTCATTTTACATTTTACATTTGACAGAGGCAACTCAAAGAGAAAACTTGACACTTTATTCTTTATTCACATAAAAGCTGAAAAATTCACATTTTCCCCATGTTTTATGCAGCTTTTACAGCAGTTTTTTGTCTCGAGTCTCGAGTCTCGAGTGTCAAGTTTAAATAAAATGGGAAAAAGACAATGTGATTTTCCACTTTGTTGAGCATTTTGTATTTTTATTTTGTGCTTTGTGTATTTTGTGCATTGACTGCGGATCGTAAATCGTAAATAGTAAATTGTAGATTGAGGATACTTTTTGATCGCTTATAAATTTCATGTTGAGTATTTGGCGACTTGTGCTTTGAGTCTTTGAGTGCTTTCACTCGTCCCCCGTTTTTTACTGCCAACTGCCAACATCCAGAATCCAGAATCCAGAATGAACCGCTCCGTTTTGTATTTTGTAATGTCATCGCTCATCATCATCTTCCTTCTGTATGAATTCCTCCCACAAAACTTGTACGGAGTACAAAACAGTACACAGAAAACAGAACACAGACGAGAGACAGTGAAGAGCAGAAAAGTAAATGCTGAACTGTGAGTTGTGCAAAAAACGGTCCAAGGACAAGGACAAAATATCCGAGAAGAGGAAAAGATCCCACTCGAATCGCACAACTCTGCTCAAGTCTCCACAAAACATCCAGAAAGGAATAAAACTTGTGTACATTTTTTCATTCACTAAGAGGATTTTTTATTGCCGATTCCTCGAATCTAGAATCTCGAGACTCCAGAATCTCCAGTCTCTTGTGAATACAACTCAAGAAAAAAGAGGCTGGAACTTTTTCCTCATTTACTATAAAAATTACCATTAATTGCGGGCTGGTTGTAAACATGGGAATTTGGACCGTGGAAATTATGTCCTCTTTCCGTCTCGTCACATTACATTTTATTTCATTTTCTCCGGGTCTAAGACCAAGAACAAGTTCTCCAGAATAAAGTCTCCAGTGATTTTATATTTTATCGGCGGAGGAGGAAGAAGAAAATCCAGGATTTGTCCTCTGGGTCATTTAAACACACATAAAAATAAGACAGGATTTTGGGTGCTCTGTAATTGTAATTGTAATTATTTCTGGTTCAGCTCCAGCTCCAGTTTTAATGACTCGTGTCTCTCTTGTCTTTTGTCTCATGGGACAAAATTTTTATTAGCTGTACAGAGAAAATGTACAAAAGTACATGATTTGTTCTTTATTTCCATCCAAGTTTCAACTGAATTAAATAGCTCAATTTCAAAGGGAAATTCTTTAAAAATTCAAGAACAATCTTTAAAATTCATATGAGGTTTTTCCAGGAGATTTCAGAAATTCATCCTTCATCTTTCAACTTTGGCGGTGCGAGTAGAAAGTAGAAAATGGGATTGAGATTCTGATGGGAATTTCCTGTGGAAATCAGGGGAAATGGATTTGTGTTGTGTGTTGTGTTTTGTTGGGAAAAGTGAGCTGAATGCGTGAGGTTCTGAATACTAACAAACTTTTTAGTTTTGTAGAATTGAGGAGAATCCAGAATCCAGAATCCAGGTTTTTGCCCTCCTTTTCCTTCTTGTTTTAGTTCTGAATTGAATGCAGAGTAAATGGCCCTTTTTCTCTCTTTTCTCTCTCACCGCTTCCCCATTTTCATTTTTTGTGCATTGTTTATTGTTGTCTCTGTTCCGCTCCAAAAGCCACAACTCTCACTTCCGGTTTCTGACGAGAAACGCTGCCACTGGAACAGAAACCTGGAACAGAAACGGAGTGGAGAAGAGGAAGAGAACAGTTTATGAACTTGTGAGTTGAGGCGCCGTGTCATTTCCATGAATTTCCGATAGCAACAAACAAAAGCAAAAGGGAAAGAAAGTGCAAAGTTTTGTACTTTTTGTACACACAAAATAGAAAACCAGGCAAATTTTTCTACGTCTTTTCAAAGCCATTCTGTATTTTTTATTTTTTATGACATGAACTTTTTCTCTCTATTTTTTCAGGTGCTGAGCTGGGAAAATGAACTTATGAATTTATGAAGAGTGCGGATTGAAATACGTAGATTTCCACAAAAAAGATGATGAATATGCCGCTGTTTGATCTGTACTCCACGGTGCGGGGTGGCGGTTCAAATTCAAATTCAAATTCCGGCGCGGACTTCCATTCTGAAACAGAGTTCCTCAACCCGCAGCAGATCCACAGTCTGAACAGCAGTCCAAGTCTCAGTCCAAATCCAAGTCCAGTCAGAGATCCTCGCGGGAGAACTCGGAGTCAAAATCGATGGCGGAATCCCAGATTTCATTTTTATCAAAACCGCCATCAACATTTTTACAACAGTCCAAATCAAAGTCCAACTCCAACTCGTCGAAATGAGTATCCCTACCAAATTCACGAGCCGAGTCCAACGCCCTCTATACGGAGTGAATCAAACTCACACCCACAACAACAACAACAACAACAGCAACTTCATCACAATCACGCCCCGCACCCATCAGCGCCCCCGCCACATTTTCAAATCCCGGGAGTTCCTGTGCAAATCCCATTTCCCCTGACGCCCACACGCACAATTCAAAGTCGCAACCAAAGTCAAAGTCAAAATCGCAGTCCTTATCAAACCCGCCAGAGTTTTAGGGGCGGGAGTCAACATAGTCATTTAGTGGCGCCACCTGGCGTGAGTGCCGGTTTTGGTAGTACAACAAGATCGCCACTGCCAGTTCCACTTCCGGTTCCCGCTCCAGTCCAATTTCAATCATCAACTTCCGTCCCGCCCCCAATTTTACCGCCCCTTTTCCAGCCCTTTGGCGACTGGAATCAAAATTCAATTCTTACACCGAAAAAAAGTCTCATCTCAAAAAATTCAAATTCAAATCCGAATCCAAATTCTCATGCAAGTTCAAATTTCCCTTTTAACTCCCATTCAAATTCAAATGCTCCCTCAAATTACTCAAATTTGGGCGTGGCCTTGACCTCCGCAACACAAACTGCTCAAACATTTCTGGCGGGAAATCCGAATTGGAACTACCAGACGACGATGCCACTGGACCTCATCAAACACAGGAGAATCGCTCAAATCATTTCAGCAATCGACGCGGTAAAAAACAACTACTTTATTTCTACTTTTATTTTATGCTTCTTTTTTTTAATAAAAACTAAAAAGATGGAAAAAATAACAAATAATTCTGACAGATATTTGATATTTGTTATTTGATATTTGACTTTGAATATTAAACTTTGAGCTACGAAAACATTAGATTTTTTTTCATTTTGTAAAATTAAACCCAATGTTTTTTAGACAGTTTACAAATGACTTTGGTGCGGAAAATAAAAATATGAAATGCAATAAAATGAAATGATGCGGAAGAGATGAAAAGATAAAAGACAAAAAAGAGTGGTTGTCATTTTTGACTGCTCTCATTTACGACGATGTGACGCCGCGACCAGTCAATTCACAACTCGTTAAAATCATACTCAATCCTGGTTTTTCTTTCTCTTTATTTAATCTGTTTTTATATGTCTAAAATATAAAATTCACGTTCGTGATTCGGGGTCTAAAACTAAATCCGAAGCCGAATCCGAATCGTTCTCGTTGGTTTGAATGTAAAACAAAAACAGTGTTTCTCTTCGTCTTTTTCGAGGTGGAAGATGATCCGAATTCTGAATACGAATATAAATTTTTATCATGATCATCTCTTTTCTCTTTTCTGTTTTCTGCTCCGTCGTTGCGTTGTCTTTGTCTTTGTCATTTTCACTTCCATTTTCATTTTGATTGCACATGAACAATAAAGAAGCACATAAAATGTTGTGGATTTTGTCAACGTCAGCACAGTCTCAATTTGAGTCTCATCATCGCCATCCCATTTTTATTTAATTTCCTTTCCCCTCTCAAAATGAATGTGGAAACGGAGGAGGAAAAAGATGAAAAGAAGAGAAGAAGAGAAGAGCTCTTTATTCTTTATTACGCCGGTTTATTTATTTATGTCCAAACTTTTGTTTTATCCTGTCTCTTCTCTTCTCTTGTTTTGTTTTGTTTTGTCTGTTTTTCTTTTCATCTACTTTTGTTTTTGTTGTACTTGAAATTTGGAGCTTTTATTGTGGTTTTTATTGATTATTCAGTATTCCGCATTGATTTTTGCATTTGTGTATTTTTGACTCTTTTCCTTTGAAATGAAAATGGAAATGAAGACAAAGGAGACAAAAATTATTGAAATGGAGGGTTTTAAAATTCACGTGCTGTTTACTGTTTACTGTTTATTGAATGTTTCAGATATTTGCAACGGGGCTGCTCGTATTTCATGTAAGTTCAACATCAAACATCAAACATGAACTCAAGAATGAAAACAAGTATTTTATCTAAAAAAAAGATAGTGATTTGAGATTTGAGGTGACTTTTCCTTGTTATTTTGTACAGGGTTTAACTTTGATGGTTCAGGAGATGCCAGAAAAGGTAATGAACAATTTTATTCATTTTAAAGAGTTTATTGAATTATTTCGACGCCGTTTGAGGAAATTTCTGTGCTTTTTCCGAGTCTACAAAAAAAGGTTTCGGATCGGGCAAGAATGTCGACATTATCACAAAAATTATTTACCAAAGTGAAATGAATTTCCCTGTATTTTTACTATTTTGGTACATTTTCAGGCTGAGGAAGGTGACGAGTCGATTCATTTGCTGCCGAAAATTCCGCTGACGCCCGGCGAACGTAAGTCATTTCCCTATTTTCAGTACTGCACATTGCACATAATTTTACACAGTCCCATTTTTGTCGTCATTTTAAAACACGAACAAACAGAAACCAGACTTTTAGATTGAAAAAACAGAGTAAGTGAAAATGGGAAAAAATTTTCATCGTCTCTTCATTATTTTGCTGAGTTTACAGTGAAAACACTTTGTGATTTCCCCTTTCAAAATTTCACATCGCACCAGCTCAAGAATTTCTCTGTATTTTCTCTGAAAATAATTGTGCTGTTTTCATGTGTCATGTTTATTTGCCGCGTGCATGTTTTTTCCCAGAATTCGCGGAATTCACGGAATTCATTGTTGACGTTTGACAGTGTTTATTGAAACTTTTCATTTGTTTTCTCTTCCATCTCATGATAACGACAAAGGCAAAGCCAAAGCCAAAGCCAGTGAGAACTACAACAAACAACAAACGGCTCACTCTCTTTGACTGGAGAAAATAATGTGGAAAAATGGGAGCGTTTGGAGTTTGGAATTTGGATTATCATGTCACTTTTATTTTTTGCGTCCTCTTTTTCAACTCCCTTTCAGCTTTTGACGTTCATCTCAACTGAAATAAACTGCACTAAATTCAACTCGTCTGTTTTCTCTGTTTTTTCTTTTCTTTCTTCTTTCTTGTGCACGCTGTAAACTTTGGAGAATTCCTGATCATGTGAGGAAATGTGTGGATTTGGGTCCATTAAAATGCATTACGTTTTAGTTACACTCGCATCAACAGCAACGACAACATCAACATCCACAATTGACAAAGAAAATGAGAGGGAAAAACGCAACTTTTTCCTTTCTTTTTTGACACGGTCGACGGTCGTAATCATCACAAACAGCAGCAGCAGCCAACCACAACCTACAAAAAGAAAGGAGAAGAACAGACTTTTTTTGTGTTTAACAAAAGGATGAAAGTCAACTCAAAAGAAAAATGAAAAAGCTGCGAAAAGTTTTATGCTTTGAGTTTCAAGTAGAAAATGGAAAATGAAAAGTGGAAAATAGAGGCGATGTGTACAAAACGGCTCAAAGTCGGAATCCTTTTCTCTTTCCACATGCACAAAAACTCTTCAACTTTTTGTCATCTCCCGTCCCTTCAATTTTCACCCATTTTCAGACCTCATTATCATCATTCAGCATTTACTATTTACTATTTACTATTAACATCTTTTTCAGCTCTCTCGGCTCTCAACTGTCACGTTCCCCCTTTTCACATCCCACCATGAGCAAAAATGACACAATACAAAATACAAAAATACAAAATACAAAAATACAGATACAAAAACAGGAAATGGAGAAAAAATCAATTAAATTTTCCCGCCTAAAAAATAGTAATGAATTTTATTATTGATGTTTGTTTTTGCAGTGAATATCACGGGTTACATGGAAGTGATCGCGTGGATTGCCATTTTATCGGTGAATGCGATTCAGCTCCTCGTCGCCATTTCTCTGTTCAACGCCTCCGACAAAAAGGTAAAAGAGGAATTGGGAAATGGGGTATGAATTTTACTGGACTTTATAAAAAATGTGTTTTAAATTTGAGTTTGTTTGTGTTTGTTGTGAATTTTATGTAAACAGAGAGAGTCACTGAAGGCCTTTGAAGCGAGTCGAGTGTGGCTCAAAACCTGCGTGTTTCTGTTGATCATCCTCCTCATCAAACTCTGCATCCTCTACTTCATGTACGAAATGAACATGAAGGTAAAGAATCAACAAAATCATTACTCATTTCTCATTTCGTCCAAAGTCCAAAGTCCAAAGGTTTTACTTTCTAAAAAGTATTTTCAATGGTATTTTTCCTACATCTTTTCATGTACTTTGAAGGCGCCGGGGACGATAATTTCCACAGGCCTGGAAACGCTCTTCCACATTTTTGGACTCGTCATCGTCTTCAAGTTCTTTGAGCAGATTAAGAAAAACAATCCGCAGCTCCACGACGTACGTCACAATTTATTAGTCATTTTTCATATGAATTGTGAATTGTGAATGGTTCAGGAGAAAAGGTCAATTTTATTAATTTTTTCATACTTTTTCTGTGTGATTTTAGACGTTGGAGGAGGAGGAGTACGTGGAGGTGGATGCGGAGGAGGAGAACAAGAAGAAGAACGACGCCGTTTGGTGCTAATTCCCGCCGATTCCGGATCTTTCATGTGGAGATTCTGGCTGTAAAACAAAAATCTACGAACAGTGAAAAGTCAAAAGCGGATTGTGAATTATTTTGGATTTTGGATTTTCCGAATTTGGAGTTGTGTTGAGGTTTTTGAATTGATGATGAGATCATTAGCGACTGCGGACTGACAAACGCAGACACGGAACAGAAAATCCAAGTTGAGTGCACAATTCACGAGTATTCTCAAATCGAATCAGAAATCCGAGTGGTGGATTTAATAATAATAATGTTCCAGGTTCAGGAGTTTCCGCTGTTTGGTAATTTCGAATCCGTCTACAGAGCAAAGTGCAAAACTCCTTCTGTGCTGTGTTTTGTGTGAATTTGAATTTGATTCGAGTTGACTTCTGCTTTTTCTGTTCACTTTGATGACTCTGGATCGGAAGGAGAGAATTACAAATTCACAAAGTTTCAACCCGAATTATTCATCGTTATTATTATTATTCATGATTCATGATTCCTCAATCCTGAACAAAATGTTAATTGCATAAATCAACTAATTGAAAATTACACGGAAGTGTTTCAACTGGAAACTGGAAATTCCAACCGGCGTCAAACTTAAACAGAATCCCAACTTTGTATTTAGACAATTTTCAACTTGTGTGTGCGTGTGTGTGGATTTTGACTGTAAATTTTAAACATGAAATATTAAATATTAAATAATGTGTAAATTTCTACAGAATACAGAATACAGAATTGACATGTAAAAATTCTGAATGAATAATGAATAAAAAGGTGCTTGAAAAAAAAGTAAATGTAACAGTTAGAACCTCAATAATCACTATTAAATACCAAGGTAACAAAATTAAAATTGAGATTGAGATTGAGTCAAATCTCCTTGACTCGTTCTAGAATTCCACTGTTAGAAATTAGAGCTTAACATAAAAAGTTGACTGAATGAGAAATGAGAAATGTGAGATGCGGAAGTATCAAAAAGAGTAAAAGAGTAAATGAGCATAAATTGTGAAATATGAAAGACATGGAAATTGAATAAAAAAAGTAATGATGATTTGAATTGGATTTGGATTTGGAATCTATGGAAAATGGCTGAGAATTGTACAGTAATTTGTCTTGTCTTTGTCCGTTGTCCGTTGTCCGTTTCCTTTTATCTCGATTGTTTTTATTTTTTATTGTGCTTAATTTATTCCATATTTGTCATTTCATCTCATATTTCTTGTCATGGGAAAACAGAGAAGAGAGAAAGAGAAAAGACGTTGAACTCGCTCATCCTTTGGAGTTCCGAGTTGTGTCATCACTTTGTTTCCTTTTGTGTTTTGTGTTTTGTGCTTTGTGCTTTGAGCATTCCGCTGCATTTTGTATTTTGTTGCTGTGGGCCAAATTTGGCTCTGCTTCTTTTTCTAGCTCTGGCTCTTGGTTTGACTTTAGTTTCTATGGCTTTGTACAGTATTGTGGCTGAGAGTGTGGATTGTGGAGTGTCGGGTGTTTTGTTGTGTTCTTTGCTGTCTCTTTTAATTCTCAATCTGTCAATGTCAATGCCGAGCTCACTTTTTTACAGCCAAAAGAGAAGAGAGCAGAGCAACAGCCAACAGCCAACAGCGGATTCGCTAATCCACGCCGATCCATTCATCTCGAATTACATCATTTCACATTTCACATCCCTCAACTCAACTCGACTCCATTCTCCATTTGACAAGAAACAAACAACAAGTTGGAGGACTTCACACTTTACACTTTACACTCTCGCTCAATTCCTCACCGTCAATCCTGCATCTGCGATGATCAATAAAATACACTTTTGTGGTATGGAAAACGGAGTCACATGTGCAATTTTCAAGTAATTTGAGCGGTGTGTAAAATATAAAATATAGAGTTTTTGTGTACGCGCAGTTATTTCCCAATCCTAAGCCGTTGCTCTCGTCTCTTTGTTTTATCTTTTGTCCCTGTATTGAATATGGAGGAGCCTTCCGGCGTTTTTCTGCTCTCTTCAACTTGATCAGATTCAAAAGATAAACAAAATAAAAGGAGCGGAGAACGAGTAAAAAATCAAAGTTATCCGCTGCATTTCAATTTTCAATTTGTCCAAATTCCTGAAGCTGAAGCACTTGAAACTTGAGGAGTTGAGAGTTGAGAGTTGAGAGAGTTCCCAAGAAAATGACCTTGAGCCGCGAGCTTTTAGTTGTATATTTAGTATTTACAGAAACGGACAGTGAAGAAAAGTACATGAATGACCTGAGGAGGAATCCGAGTCTGTTTTCCTCTTGTTGTTGTTTTTGGTGTGGGTTTACCATTTACAATTTACAATTATTCTAGTTGATATTCAACGGAGCAGAGCGGATTAAATTGGAGTGGGCAAAATTCCTTTTCTGTATTGTATTTTTGTATTTGCATGAGACTTTGTGCTGCAAAACTAATCCGAGATAAAAGATAAAAGATAAAAGAAAAGCTGAACAAGATGTAATTTGTCTGTTTTCTGTTTTCCCTCTTTTGTTTATCTTTCCATCTCAAATCTCAACATGAACATGAACATGAACATTGAACACTGAATACGAATTGGGAAGAGTCATTAAAACGGGTTGGGATTCGTATTTTGTATTTTGTATTTTGTATTCTGGGCAGTGACAAATTGACGTGGAAATCGGACACTTGTAAACTGCCAAAAAGACTGACAAACTACAATTTAATTTGACAGCCGCTGCTCGTTTCACGTCACAAAGGACAAGAAAACATTGGCGAATCGGACAAATCACAAATTACAAATTAGAAATTTATGTTGAGCTTCAAAAATGGGATGAAGACGTTGGCTTTTGTCATTTGTGGGGTTGTCGGCTGACCTTCACCTCCATCTTGACTCTTGACCTGCACCTCTCCTCTTTTCTGCATACATTTCACATTTCAGCTCAAACTCCAAACTCCAAGTCAAGTTCAAATCGAGAATCCAGAGTCAACCGATTTCTCATGTGTCAAAAGTTGAGTGTCAGAGTTGAGAAGAGTGGAAAAACATTTGCGGATTTTATGCATATTTTATGTCCTATCGATTTTATCGCGTATCATTTATCAATTTATGGTTTTTTGCGTCATCTTCGTGTTGTTGTTGATGTGGACTGTGCATTGTGAGTTGTGGTTGGCTCTGCGTTTCTTATGAAAACAGTGTAATTTGTACTTGTCCAAATGTCATAATGCCCATCACATTAATCATTTCAAATTCATATTCATATTCATGCGCCCTGCAAAAATAGAAGACGGATTTTTTTATTGTTGAGTGTTGACTGTTGACTCAACTCCGAGACGGATCTGCAGCTGTAAAATGCAACCACAATGGAAATAAATTACGTAACATTTCTCAGTCACAAGTCACAAGAAAAAAGAGGGACAAAAGAGGAGAGAAATGAGCGGACAAAGTTCAATACATCACATTTAATAAGCTGCAGAAAAGAAAAGCTCGGAGCTAAATTTTCCGTTTTACACTTTGTGCTGTTCAAGTTGCAGTTGAAGTTGAAGTTGGTCGTCTTGGTCTTTTTCTTTGGTTGTTGTTTGGCTGTAGAAAAGAGAGTGGAAGAAAGAGGACGAAGGAGATGAAGAATGAAGAGGAAAGAGGAAAGAGTCGTGGAGGAATAATGAGACATTTTTTCTTTTTTTATCTCTCGTGTTGGAGCAGCCGAGTGGATTTGAATGGAATTGAATTGTCCGAGTTGAAGTTGGAGTTGGCTTTTGATTTGGCTGTAAAGTGTCCGAGGATAAAGAACTCGACAACAAGATTAATTAATTGGCAAAGAATGAAGATGGACGAGAGCGAGAGCGAGAAGAAGAGGGACAAGATCCATTGTCCATTTTCCATGTACGGAATTCACAAGTACTGCGAGTTGGAGGTTGGACGTGCAGAAACAAGATGAGATCAAGTTGAAAGACAATGCGGATTAGATCAAGACGAGCAAAAAGTACAAAGTAGAAGAGAATAACTTGTTTTTATTTCCAGACTCGTACTCATATTTTATGCGAGTAATTACTCCGGTCAATGCACAACAAAACCCAACACTTGAAAAGGAGTTGATGACGCCGTTTCACTTCATTTCATTAGGTTTTGCTCCTACACCTGCAGATCAGAATTCAGAATGAGTCTATTAAACAATCACCATTCTCATTATTCCCGTTCACTCCCAGCCTCAACCACAACCACAACACTCCACCAGTTGTCTTCATCTCCATTCTAGAGTCTCGAGTCTGAGTCAGCTTCAGCTTCAGTGCAGTGCCCTTTCTCTTGACTTTGGCTCAGAATCAGAATATCAGAATATCAGAATCAGCATCAGCGTCACCCTCATTCTGCCCATCCGCTAATTATTTTGAATTATTTAACTAAAGAAACTTGTGTCACTCCATTCCGGTTTTCAGTTTCTACCTTTCTTCACAACTCGATTCACTCTCGTTCTCTTAGTTCTAATCACTGTCATTATCCTGAATTGAATCACCAGGAGCAAACTTGTAATTTACACCCCAGTGAAAATATAGTGATGCAATAAACAATAAACAATAGGGCTAATTTCTCAATTATTAAACTCCTTGAGCAAATAAATTATTAAAGTGCGAGTGGAAAATGGGGAAGCATCAGTGCGAATGCGGGAGGATTCCCAATTCTAAACTCAGGACTTTCTCACTCACTTTACTTTTCTGTGTGGTTTTCCTGTGTGGAGCGACCACCCATGTTGAAGCATCTCAAATTCGAGTGGTCAGAGCACCAGCACCAGCAGCCACCATAAACCGTAATCTACCTTTTTTATCATTTTTACACAAGGACCTTGAACATGTTTTTATGTTGCTAATTAATTGATTACATTTTACAAAGTTGGAATTTTGTTGCATCTTGTGTGTTTTTATTTTCTGTATCTTTTTTCAATGTTTGTTGTTTGTTGTGCTTTTATTTGAAATCAAAATGTGGAAGAGGATGCCACGGAGAAATATTACAAAATGTAGACACAAAAGCTTATTTTTAGTTGTGTGTGGTTTGGCTGCCGCCGGAAAAAAAAGGAGAAACATAAAAAATCCTAAATTGACAGGAAGGAAACTGGAAGATGGAGAGTTGCCATGACATTACAGAAATGAGATTGCATCCGAGGAAATTGAATGTTGTGAAAAAGAGAGATAAATAACAAGAAAAACTATTTCACATCCACATTGACATTTGACCTTGTTTGTAGTGCTGTTTTGTGTGGTTTTGGTTTTTTGGGGGGTTTGAGTCGTGTTAGTCAATTTTCAATAGTCAACGGTCAATGACCACGTCAATTTAAGTCGGGTTGAACTGAGAAAAAATACTCTGTTTTGTTGACGTACACAAATGGTCAAGAAGTAGGCGTTTTTTATGATCACTCGTCAACGTAAAAGTACTTTTGGCCACAAAATGAACCTCTCATATTTTCACATTGTTACAAAAAACATTTTGAACGTTGAAGGGGAATTTCTCAAGTTTCAACTGTCAAAAGATAAAACATGTATTTTCGAAACGGTCCATTTACAATTTTTTCATCATCAGTTTACATCAACATTTATTTCCGTTTGTTTACAATCCGATCCATTTTTCAAACAGCGACTTTTGAAGTTAAACTCTGATCAAATTCCAGTTTATCCCAAACCAAACCCACGAACTACAATCACATCTAAGCCATTTGATAAATTGACGCCGATTTGTACAGGAGCCTTTGTAAAAGGAAACAGAAGAAAAATAGAAAATAAATTTGTCTATGAAAAGTCTTTTGTCATTATTTTCCCTGCAACTGAAACTGGAAAAGCTAAAAGTTGAATGATGAGAGATTTGTTTACCAATTTTTTTCATGTTTCTCTTGTTTCCGAGTTTTATAATATTCAATTTTCAAGTTTGTCCAACGTGACTTTTAGCTTCAGTTTGAGCTCCGGTTTCAGTTTTCAAGTCATTTTCCTCTCAGCTCAGTTTTTATACCTGGATTTTTAAGTGCGTCAGTTCTGTTCCGTCCCAAAAGTCTCAAGTCTCAAGTCTCAAGTTGACTCGACGTGGCTCAATTTCCAGGTTGACTTTGATACTTTTAGTTCCAGTTTGAGTGCCAACGGCCGTTGCATTTTCAAGCTCCAAACTCTCCACTCTTATTTTAGACTTGAGACTAAATTTGCGAGGAAAAAGTCTTGTGACTTTGACTTTGATTCCGCCGGAGGCGGATGAAAATTGGAGATGGGAAATTGGAAACTCGGGGCTCATAATTGAAACTTGAAATTGAAACTGCAGTCTAAAGTCTAAAGCATTTTTCAGTCTCTTCAGTCTCTCCAGACTCCAGACTCCAGACTCAAATCTAAATTCTCCCTTGTTTTTCAAGTACTTTTTTACCTTTTCCTTTTACTTTCATCCTCTCAACTTTTCCCGTTTCCCGTTACCCGTTTCCCGTGTGCTTCAACCTTTAACTGCACTTTGCGCTACTGAACTGAAGAACTTAGACTGAAGACTACTTATTTTTACTTATTTTTACTGCCCCTGGCATTTTTATACACAATTCCATTTCCAATTCTGCCCATTTAATAAATATTGATTCACTCCTTTGATTTTTAATCTGCCTCTTTACGATATTTCCCTCATGTTTGTTTCATCTCCCAACTTTTATCAATTATTTTCAAATACTTTTTAACCAATTTCACTCACATTCAGCTTTCAGCTTCAACTTTCAACTTTCAACTCTGAGCTAAACATTAAACGCTTAACGCTGAGCTGCTTAAATGTGAAATGTGGAGAGTAAAAATAAGACGAGTTGTCAGCAATTTTTTCAATAAAAAATAAAAAATGTAAGATGGAAAAGTGGACAAAAGTAAAAGTAAAGATTTGAGATTTGAGTTTGTGGGTCGAGTAATGAAAAATGGTCCATTTGGGTCAACTTCTGAATGCGATGTGGATTTTAGTTGTGGACTCTGAACTCTGAACTCGGTGCGGCGTAGATCGTAGATTGTGGATCGCTCTGGTGTGGTTTGGTTTTGGTGTGGTTTGGTTCAAAGTCCAGAGTCCAGAATCCAGAATTCAGCGATCGGATCGTGATAAAGAATAAAGATGAAAAGAACAGCTTTTGAAAGGAATGGAAATGAATCCATTTGCTCCGCACTTTCCACTTTCCACATCCAGAACCCACACATGAAAAAGGAGGAAAAGAGGAAAAGAGGAAAAGATATGGATTGAAAAGGGGAAAGTGCTCAAAAAGCACTCATAACTCTAAATAAATCTCCTTCTTTTCTCCCGTTTCCATGGCAGGGGAAAGAGATAGGAAATGCGAGATATGAAATATAAAATATAAAATATCAAATATCAAAATGAACCTCACTTTCTCCATTTCCCGGTATTTATGAGGCAGTTGTGAGTTTAGATTATGACTTTTCCTCCTCCGTTTCCGTGTTTGTTTACAATATCGAGAAAAACCCCCGAACTCGCACAATTCCACAAACATAAAATGAAATATAAAAGATCCAGAATCTTTGCTAAACATGAGTTTTCTGAATTCTGAATTGTGAATTCTGATGGCAGCTCAACTTAAACTTGTTTACTGTTTACTCGATTCTCCTTTTCCTCAAAATGTTATTGGATATTCCGAATTCCACATCCGACCTCTTTTTCCTCTTTTACGAGTTTCTACATTCTACATTTAAAACGGAAGACGGAAACTTATTGATAAATAATAATTTGTACTGGGTTTTTCGACCACTACAAAAATACAAAATACAAAATACCAAAGCCAGTGCCAATTCCACTGTAATTTAATGTACTGAATTGGTCCATCAGTTTCAAAAGTCGCAAATCAAAAACTACTACTCGTGCTTTTTCCCCGTTTCGGGAATTTTCATAGCCCGAAGGACTGAAAATCGAAAATGAACTGGTGGATTTTATGTGGAGCAGAAAGAATGAACGGTTCTGAATTCTGAACTCGGGGAAATAACTGACACGATAAACAGTCAAAAGGAGAAAAAGTAGAAAAATATCAAGTTTGAGAATCAGAATGGAGAATCCAGAATATTTGGTTTTTGGACCGGAAGAAGTGAGCGGAGGAATGAATGCGTATGAAATATGAAACTTTTTAAGTCAAGCTCCACATTCCACGCTGGAACTCCAACTCCGACTCAAAGTCAAAGTCAAACTCAACTTTGAAAGCCAAAGTGAGAGTGAGAGTGAGAGCCAAAATAAAAGGGAAAAGGAGGACAGAAAATGAAGAGCCCTGAAAAGAGGAGGAAAGTTGGAGCCGTATTTCATCACAATCTCTTTCACGTTTCAGCCTCTCGCACACAAACTCAAACTCAAGCACAAGAACAAGAACGAGAACGAGAACGAGAACACAGCCAAAACTCGCTGGAACAGAACAGGACGACGAGAAGATAAAAGAGAGAAGAGAGACATTTTTTCTACATGTTCACGCACTCTCTGGATTCTGGAGTCTGGATTCTCCAGCGCGAGTATCGCTTTCGGATTGTGGATTGTGGACAATTGAAGCGTCTTTGATGATGATGTTGGAGAAAAGCCCTTTGTTTCCTGCACAATAAAAAGATTTTATCGGATATCTTCTTTTGATCCTCCTCCTTTTCATTTTCATTCCAACTCCAACTCCAACTCCAACTCCAATTATCACTCGATTAACAAACTCTTCTCATTTCAATACAAAATCCACGATCCAAATCCCTTGCAAATTTACATGTGAAATGAAGAATCTGTAATCTATAGAAAATCCCAATTCCAATGTAAAGAAAAGAATGAAACTGAAACTGAAACTGAAACTGGTTTGGCTAGTTTACTCTTTTATTCTCTCTTGTTATTTTGTTGTGTGGAAATGAACCAGAAATTGATTTTGAGAGGGATTAAAAAGAGTGAGAGTGACTCAGCCGTGGAAAATTCGCAAACTAGTTTTAGTTTTAGTTCTAGTTTGACTTTTTGCAAAGTGAAGGAAAAGGAGAAAAAAGGTAGTTGATCAAAATCCAGTGGACGTCAAAAAGACAAAGTGTATGCAAATCTGCGGTTCATTTCCCACGTTCGCTCACTTTGGCTTTGGCGTTTTGAGTTTGGAGAGGAGCGAATTGTGTTTTGGTCGTGTTGTCCGTGGTCCATGAATCAGCTTAACTCTGCTCTGCTCTCTGTTTTATGCTCACTTCAGCTCTGCTCTATTCTGCTCTGTTTGGAGTTTGGAGATGAGAAAAGACAAGGGAAAGAGATGCGAGTGTGTACGAGTAAAACGTAGATTCGTAATGCCATTGATTTTGATGTTGATTGAGACTCGCAACTCGCAACTCGCAACTCGCAACTCGCAACTCGAGACTCGAGAGTCAAGTGAGTAGAAAAGGAAGGCCAAATCAGATTCTCCGCTTCTCTTTCTCTCCTCCAATTCCAGTTGAATGCACAATTCCAATTCAATCTCCAGTCTCCAGCTCATCATCATCAGTATCATTACAAACAAGTTTCAGGAGCTCGAGAGCTCTCTTTCTTTCTTTGTATGTGTGATGTGTGGGTTGTGCATTGTGAAATGCAGAGGATGCACAATCCAGAATCTAGAATCTGGAATCTTTTACACTTTAACTACACATGATGAAAACAGGGGAAAAATCCACATCCACATGCAAAGTCTCTGATCTCGGAGCGTGAGGATAATTTATGAAAATTTCCATCCATTTTCATCCTCATCTTGATCTTCGTCTTGATCTTCTTCTTGATCTTCGTCTTGAGTCTTGATCATGAATAAAGTAAACCCTGCACCGTGAAATCATGTCATTTTACATTTTACGCAAAAAAAGATCAAGATGAAAATTAGCAATTATAATGACGTCCAAAATGTTCAATGCTCAATAAAAACTGATGCGAATTTCACCTTATGCATTTTCTTGATAAATTTAAATCTGTATGAATAATGAATAATGAGAATGTGATTTGGTGTTTTGTGTAGATTGGGCGCAGAAAAGGACGGGGATGGTGACGGTGGCGTACAGAGGACCACCGGATGCCCGAGAAGGCGTCAAATGTCCAAAAGACACCCAGGGAAATTCAACCAACGGACAATTCAACCATCCAAAATACTGTGATAAATTCTGTAAGTCACTTTTGGTTATTTAAATGAAAAACTACAAAATTGGTGAAGGTTTTTGAGTGATTCTATTTTTCATGTACATTTTAGTGAACTGTTGGAACGGTCAATTGATCGTGGGTCAGTGTCCAAGTGGACTTGTTTTCAATGAGAAAAACGGTGCTTGTGATTACCAGGAAAATGTGGACTGTGGAAGTCGCGGAGATTCTCGTAAGTTTTAAATGTATATATTTTATATTTTACACATTTTAATTAGCACGGATTCGCGTGTACTAAATTAATTTCACTTGAGCCTTGCGCCGAATTTTTCATGAAACAGAAAACGAAACAGAAAAAAGTACATGTGGAAAAGTTTTTTCAATTCTCTGGATGAAAGTAGAAAATTGAATTGTTTTCCTCTTTTCGGGTTTCTCTTTTATTTGCAACTTGCAAGTGGAATTTGAATTTGAATTCGTAGTATTAGTTTTTACGTCGTTATTGTAAATCATCCAGTTCCAGATCCAGTTCCAGTTCCATTTTCAGCTCCAGTTTTAGACGGGATTCTATTTTCTATTTTATATTTTCTATTTGCAGCATTAAAGAGATTAGTTTCCGTGCCAAACGACTTTTCTATTTCCTCTTCTCCGCTCCCTCTTTTTTCCATTCTTCTCCTCTTTTCTCTTTTCTCTTTTCTTCTCTTGTGTTGTGTTGTGTTGTGTAATAAACAGTGTTTTTCTCTGTTTTACATGAGTCATGAGACGAAACAAATGGAATCAAATAATCGATAAAAAACCCATTTCCCATTTTCCCATTTTCCCATTTCTAGATTTCCCATCTTTTCTGCATTTTACATCACGTACAAATTCAAATGTGTAAAAATGCAAATGAAAATTAATGAGCTGATTTTTCTCTCGGATTTTATCCTCATTTTTCTACAAATTTAATGGAACGACATAAAACATAAACTATGAACAAAAACAAAAACAAAAGCAAACAACAAAACTGTTTTAATGACCATTTTATTTATAAATGTGTTCGAGGAGCAAATAAAATATTTCTTATTTTTCCTTCTTTTTTGTTGTTGTTTGTTTCAGGTCCTCCACTTCCCGTGAACAGCGTAAGTAAAAAAAAAAATAGAAATCCACGCATAAATTATGCATATTAATTTCCATCAAACAAATGTGTACATTTTCTATTTTCTCTATGAAATTTCAGGAATGTCCAAAACCGGACGGAACTTTCCCCTCGCCTTCAAATTGCTCGGTAAATACTCTTTTTTTTTAAAAACATGAGTTTCACTTTGCTAAAAAAAACTCAAGAAAATGAAGTTAAATGACATGAATGTAATTTGTAATTGCAGGAATTTGTGGTTTGTCAAGGTGGAAATGCCACTCGATACGCTTGTGCGAATGGACTCGTCTACAATCAAGTAACCATAGAAATACCTTTACTTTTAGATGGAAATGCCATAGATTCTTTTTTGACTGACTTTTTGATGACTTTGACCATTTTTTTTGTGTTTTTGTAGGCTCTCGGAGTTTGCACTTACAAAGACGATACATTTTGTGTTGAATTTGAATATCCCGCCACTGGAATGCCTGCAGAAGCAACAACAACAACAACATCGAAACCAATGCCAATGCCAATGCCAATGCCAGTTTCAACCACCTCTGCACCAGCGCCACCTCCCGATAGCGAATTTCCAATCATCACTCCCACCCACATTCCAGATGTCGACAGCTCTAGTCCACAGTCAAATGAGCCAACTATGAGTCCCGGTGACATGGGACCAGGTCAAGGTCAAGCACCAGGTCAAGCGCCAGGTCAAGGTCAAGGTCAAGGTCAAAAGCCCCCACTAAAACCACCACAACTGCCCTCATTTGAAAAACCAGAGTCACCCGATCACAGTAATTAATTTGTAAAAAAGCGTTTTTTAATTTTTAGACATTTGGGGAGAAACTAAAATGTAAACTGAACTTGACCTTTTTTTATTATGCAGTTTTCTGGCCCCAATTTCATGGTCTTTAGCGATCAAATGTTTCCCTAAAATTTAGCTTGTGGTTCATGAAAATCTGTTCAGTCGTTTAGCCCCTGCAAAGTACAAAAGCGAATATCTAATCCATTTACATTGAGAATCAAAAGTTGTCGTACCGGTTGCATGTACATTTAAAATTCACTTTTGTTTCTCTTAATTGAGCTGCAATTGAATGCATTAAGTTTTCATTTTAACACTCCGCTGAAGTACAAAACTGTATTCCGAATCATGTTAACGTAAATTCAGCGACATGTTTTTCAATTGTTCTTAAAGGACAAAAATTTCTCACACCCTTCTTTTAACATTTTTTCCCTAACAAACTTTGCTTCAGAATTTTTGCACCATTTTGAATTCACCACCATTCTGGAGAATGTGTCTCGGTTTGGCAGAAAAAGTAACAACATTGTATTACTTTTCTGGAGAGAATCGGCCAATTCTCTCACAAATAATTCTCCAGAACTGTGTTGAATCATTTTTATTTGGGAATTTAAATAACAATTAAACTTGATATTTCTTGAATTTTTTAGTACTCTGGCCTATCTACCCCAATTTTCCCGAAATTGGAAAGGGAACCA
>JABASP010000582.1:0-47443 GCA_019776565.1 Sminthurinus signatus
AATCCACATACAAGTCCAACTCAAATCTTAAACTTCAAGATGAAAATAAAGAAAAATAATTATTGTAAAATTAAAATATGCACAACAAAGTAATTTTAAAAGTTTGAAAAATGTCATTGTTTATTTTTTATTCAGTATTTTCAGTATCATTTTCCTTATAAAAAAATTTGAGCCTTTCACACATCACACACTAAAAAAGTTTAAAAGAACAAATTCTCAGTTTACACATTCATATTTCACAGCTTCATAAATCATAAATCAATGAGTTTGACAGTTGACAGACTTTAAATTCCATTTATAAAATACACACATAAATAAATAATCACGTTTACAACAATTATTATGTAATTTCATACTATGTAACTTGAAACTTGGTAAACATTCATGAATCAAAAATCAAAAGGTATAAATAAATAATGCTAACGCTAACGATACAACGAGAGTAATTTAAAAAAAGTTGAGATAAAGACTAGAAAAATTGAGAGGAAAATATGTTCCGAAATTCATCTAAAAAGATGAGAAATAACTAAAAACAGTCCAGTCTTCATATCCTTCAATATGTAAATTAAACATGTAAAAAGAACTCAAAATTCAAAAGGTCTTTTGATTCTTTTGATATTTCTATAATTTCTAGATTCTAGTAGAGAGCTGAAAAACTGGGATGTTTCTTTCTATTTTCTATTACATATTATTGTCTTTTTCTTTGGAATTTCTATAATGTACAAAGTTTTCGAAATTCTTAATTGCGCCTTTCTTTGGCTTTGTAAGACTGGCTTTTGTTTTTTTTTTGTGTTTTTTTTAATTGTGTTTGTCTATGGACTTTGATTGACATAATCGGGTGACCTTTTGAGAGTGCAGTCACACTTTTTGAACTGGGTGTTGCAGTGTTCATAGCAGAGGTCGATGGGGTCCATGTCAATTCCTCCATACTCCCAACAGTCAATACAACAACAATTGCACGGATTCTCCGTATCTTCACATGGAGAATAGCGCTTGGTTCGACTTTTCACACTCTTCTGTCCATTTTGTGAGGGGTTGTGCCAATTGGCCATTTGAACCAGAGGGGGTTTGGACCCGGTCATGTAGGGGTTGGATGTCGTGTGGTATGGAGTGTTTGTCATATTCACTCGTAAATCTGGAGCCTCCAGGAATCCATCTGAAGGGAATTAACAAAAGCAAAATTTAAAAGACAAGTTTAAAAAATCCATGACAACGACAATGAATTGAAAATGAAATTTAAAATATAAAATTAAAACGACAGCTTGAAATAATAATAATAAAAATACTTGAATTACCTCGATTATTTGGAATATTTGGAGCGGCTGTGCTTACGCGAATCGTTAACGTGAGCCAAATTATGACAATTGACGTAATACAGAAAAGCTTTGATGACATTTTCACACTTTTGGAAATTTATTTCTACTTGAAATTCGGAAGTATTTTGAATTATTTGTAGTTTTTTAAGAGTGCGTACAAATTTTTCTCTTTGTGATTTGTTGCAAGGCAAAACTTGGAATGAAATTGGACTTGGAATTTTTTCTCTACCGGTTTCTCTTTCTCTTGTGAAAAGTGCGTAGTGCGTTTCACGTATCATGTACAATGTACAGCTTAGAAACAGAGTTGAAGTCTAAGGTTCATTTTGTAGCCTGTAGCTTTGAAGCTTTGAAACTTGTGCATCATTCTCATATTGTGGAATGTGTGTTGTGTGTAAAGAGTAAAGTTTAGTGTGGAGAGTCTCTACGCAGTTTCAGAGGGTTTAAAAACAGGTTCTATGTTCTATTATCAAATATTACACACAAAATACATAGTACACAATACATAAAATGCTCTTTCTGTTTTCTATTTACTATGATGTACACAATTTCCCCGTTTCTACGCACTTGATAAATTACACATGGTAAATGCATTTTTTAAATCTACAGGTATAAAAAAGAAAAGGATGAACATGAACGATAGACGATGAACCATGTATCTCTTCTATTGTGTGCTTATACTTATTCTGTGTGTACTTATTTTGTATTTTGTCTTTGGGTTACATCATAAAGCTATAGAATTCCACTCTCTCTCTATTCGATCTTCCGTAAATTGTAAATTGTCTTCAAATTGTCTATACTCTGAAGAATTTTAATGTATTTTCGCCCTTTTTCCTTTTTCATGAAAGTTTCAATTTGAAATACAAATAATTAAATATAAAAAGGTTTTGGGTTTTTTATTTTAATTTATTTCAAGTATAAAAAAGTACATGATTACGCATAGTATAAATATCTTTTATTGTTATTATTATTATTATGGCTATAACAGTAGTTATTACTAATGCTAATAAATAGAAAAAAGTTCATGTATAGAATGGAGAAAATATGTAGCATTTACCTAATCTATGTTAATGATATTGGCTGAAAATTGTTATTGTTATTTGTACGTGATGATTTATCCGCCGGCCAAACTGTTTCCTCCAGCCAATCTAAAAAAATAGAAATGAAAAAAGATGTTAAATTTGATTTATCTAATAATATTATTTGATTTTTAATGACGGTTTTGAAGTTTAAACTGACCCAAAAAAGTCTGTATATTTGTATAAACGCCGGGATCTCCATTTGCACAAAATGAGCTGCCAAAACTCACAACGCCGACCACGTAATAACTGCAGGAATCATTTTCTCTTCTGACTGTCAATCCCGATCCAGAATCACCCTGTAATGTGTAATAATTAATAACATTCAAGCTTGAAGAATTTTATTACAGGTCATTTTTGATGTTTGATAAAATATTAAAAAGAGTAGAAAATAGAAAAATCACACGTACATTACAACTATCTTTATTTACATCTGCGGCACAGAATTGTGAGCGAAGAATTCCATCAGGATATCTAAAAAAAATAATGAAACATTGAAAAGTCATTGAAAATTACTAATAAATCTTTTTAGATTTTGATAAATTATTAGTTTTTTATTTACTTGAATTGTCTGTCTGGTTTGTTTCCATAGATTTCTTCACAATTTTTCTGAGGGAGTCGAAAGAGTTGAACAGCTTGTAAAATTTGACTTTGAGCTCCACCCGTCTCAAGTTGACCCCACCCGATGACCTGGGTCTTATTTATTTTTTCCAGTCTATAAGTGGGTTGTGGGAGGCAGGCGGGGAAAACTGATTTGGAAAATTTAACTCTCCTCGCCAATCTCAATACAGCAACTGTAAAAAAAGTATTAAATTTTAATGTTAGATGTGAATTTGAAATTTTCAAAGGCAGTGCCGGTCTTTGGTTTTCGGCGCCCCACGCAGAATCTACGCAAGAAAAATTAGCGCCCCACGCAAAACAATATGGCGGCGCAAATTTCAGATTTTGGCGCCCCCTTTTTGTGAGTTTTTCGCCAAAATTACTATTTATGCTGATTTTTTCGTATTTTGCGCCCCTTTTACCTTTTTTGCGTCCCTTTTTTTCCTTTTCCGCGCCCCTAATTTTGCCTTTTTGGCGCCCCCAACGCCTCGGCGCCCCACGCTGCTGCGTGGCTAGCGTGTAGCTAAGACCGGTACTGACGCCATTCATCTGTTCACTGTTCACCTCTGATTTTTTGTTGACCGTTGATGGCTCATTGCTCATTGCCTACCAGTTGTAGTTGTAGTTGTAAAAATATGTGTTACATAGATTATAGATTTGTTAAAAAAACACTATACTTGTATGAAATATGAAATACAGGTATTTCTAGAGTGTAAAATGAACAAAAAGTAAAGATACATATTACATTTAAAATGCAAAATGTTTTATGTAACTAGTATTTACTATATGTAATATTTTGTAGTGCAAGGCAGAAGTCAGAATAGCTACACGATACAAGATACATGATTTCATTCGCACTAAATATGACCATGATAGACTGTCACTTTTTTGTGATGTGTGATGTATACATTATACATGTATTTGTGTATTTTACTTTTTACTTTTATTTATTTGAAGTAAAATGATTTGTAAGCTTGATTTGCTCAGGATTCAGGATTTGACTCGCAAACTTGTACCTAAATTGTTAGTTGTAGACTTGTCAATTTTACATCCCAGTTTTGCATAATGTCAAATGTTCGTGAGGAATCAAAATCAAAATCAAAAGATACAAAACACAGAATATAGAATATAGAATACAGAGGCTGGAATAAAATTAACCCACATAAAAAAAGAAGACAGAGTAGAGTGTAAACATTTATCTAGGTTATGTTCAACTCACAAGCTTTGTTTGTTATGGGGTTAGGTCTACATTTTAAATTCTAAATTTGTGTTATAGTATCTTTTGAATGTTTATTGAAAATTCCAAAAATATGGAAGCCTTTGCCATAAAATATCTATAATACATTCTGTATTATTTAGTGTTTAGTCCAGGTTGGAAATTCAAATTGACATGTTTATTGTTTATGTCTCAAGTCTCAAATCTGAACGGAGAAAAGAAGATGAAAAAACGTATGGTTTTTACATGTGAGAATCGGAATTGGAGTTGGAATTTCTTTTAAAGAGGCTCTAGTTTCAGAAATTCTGGTCTATTAAAAGCTTAATTTTAGGCATAGGAACTTTTGCAAACTTTTTCCTTCTTTTTACCTGTTGAGCACTTAAATATCTATTTTGAGAAGAGGTCCGAACAAAAATCAAAGATAAACATAAAATATTACACATGTTTGGATTGCGGGGCCATATTTACTAAGATCGATGACAAAATCACTGACATGGTTTGTTTTTTCATACTCATGACTCTCAAGACTCAAGACTCAAGACACGAGAGAAATTCCATGTGCTGTACAATGTACAATGTAAAATTTACAAGGCAAGGTCATTCAGTCTGCATTCTGTCTTCTTTTTTTTTCTTCATGGGTTTTTATTTTTTATGCTAAACTATTTTTTGAATTTTGGAAATATGCTACGGCAATGTTATTCATGGCATGAGGCACAAGTTATATAATAACAATAATAATATGAGACAAAACGGATAGATTCTTCTTCCTCCTTTCTTCCTCTTGATTCTTTGACAGTTTCAAGAAAAAATCCAAGGCAATCCTGAAATCTGAATTCCCCTTCCTTCAAACTTTGAGCTATAAATTTATGCACATCTACAGTTTTCAGTCTATAGTCTACAGTCTACAGTTGATTTACAATCATATGTCATGTGTCTAAGGAGCAGGAACAAACTATAAAACTACATTATGTACAGGGATCAGAGATGCTCTACTCTGTGCTCTGTGCATGAGCCAATATAAATAGAAAGTTGTTTAGAGGAAACGGAAATTGGAATTGGAATTGAGAGCTAAAGGATCTGCCGAAGAATCATAAAATTGTTAAGTAGCTATAAACACTAAACACTCATGTATGCAAAAAAAGAGCTGTAAAATGTTGTAAATTTTGGGTGTAGATTGTAGAAATCTGCGTACTGTGTATTTAGTATATTTAGCATCCTTTCCTAAAAGAAGAAGAAGAACATTTGTGAATGGATAAAGGATTCAATATTCAATATCCAACCTTTGCATCTTTTATCTTTTCACAAATGTGCGTCATGTGTCATGTGTACTAAAAACTACATACTATACGAAAAAACACCAATGCAAAACTATAACTGATTAGGTAATTGATGTTTTGTAGCGTGTAACTTGTAGCGTGAAGGCTTCTGAATTCTGAATATTATTAAACATACAACTTTAAACTTAATTGTAATAAAAAGGTAGGAATTTAGGGAGGTTACGTTCCGTGTTGCGTGTGGATTTTCGTCCAGAGAGTTTGTTTTGGTCATCCTTTTTTTAAACAAGTAACAAATGGCAATCTAACAATTATCATGACCATTAATAAAAAACCCATTTAACATTTATAACAATGTTTTGGGAATTTGATACTGTAAAAAATAAATAGGCAGACAAAGATACATTAGATGTACGCATGTACTCACTTTTTCAAGGGCCACTGTCACCTCAGCCCTCAACCGGTTTCCTGTTGACTAATATTCAAATACAAATTGAGAACTGAGGAGTATCTGATTTCAAATGAGGATGGTGTTACATGTTACAGTTGAAAAAGGCCACATGTGCAGAATATAATTTATAACGTAGAACGTAGAAGAAGAAGCTCTTGCCCTCGATCTTGACTCTTGACTTTTGAGTTTTGAGCTTTTAGGTTTTAGCTTTGACTGTATGTTGACAACCTTCCCTCGTCACTGACCACTGACCTTATGTATTTTTTATTTTGTATTATTATTTATTATTTACAGCAAACATGTACACTGTACATCAAGCAGCTTTTATTGTCCAAATTACAAATTGCGCCTTAGTATTTTGCACCTGTATCGTCCAAATCATGAATCATGCTGTCATGATTATTTAATTTTTATGAGTTTTTACAAGTTATTATAACCCAATGGTTTATAATTCGTCATAAAATTATGTAAGATGATTTCATAAATAAATGTTCCTGTCTCATGTCTCATGTTTGGTGGAAACTAAACACTGCACACACAAAGAAACGAAACGTGATATACTAATAATTATTGTTTATTGACTTGTGCGTTCATCAATGTGATTTGTCGCTATTTCTTTTGATTTGTGTTTTTTTAATTTTGACTTTTGACTTTTGACAGCATAATGAAAAATGTCAACTCTATCTGTATTTTATGATTTATTGCAGTATCAATCAATCATCCACAACCAGGCACCTGCCATCATATCCAGCCCGACAAAATTATCACCAACACAGACGATTGCAAAGCCGAGAATCCGAGCAACTGGTATATCCGCTGAGCCACAGGGATCAAATGAAGCGGGCATTATTGAAGAAGAACTTCCCGTCTTCCCCAAATCCGACAGGTAAACAAAGAAACATTTTTTCATAGCATTTTCATCATCATTTAAAGGTGTCATTTTACAATCGTACACATGTTAAAAAATATTAACTATACTGAGTAAATCCTTGTTTGATGTTTGACAGTAAGATTCCACTGCTTAATTTTGTCTAATGCGTATAGATTTTTCACAGTAGACGTTAAAACAAATATAAAATATGTACAAAATACAAACACTGTTATATCTTCTCCATTCTCTTGTTGGCTGTTGGTATTAAGATCTAAGACGAGAAGCAAAAGATGGAAAAGACGAGTGAAAAATCACACCATTTTAAAAGTAATTATTTGACACTGAAAGTGCGTATTTTTGGACAAATACATCACTCGAGTATTGAATCTTGAGTCTTGAGTCTTGAGTTTTTCAGATCTAGAGCTATTTATTCAGTATTTTTCTCACACTTACTTTTATTAGTAGTCCCTTGTCAACTTATCATAGTTTAACTTTAAATTGTGACTCTTTAAGTGAGTGGAAGCTGTTTCTGACTTCTGTTTATACTCTGACATTTCATCATATTCCATTTTGCCATATTCCACTCGTGGTCTTCAGTATTCAGTATTCAGGCTTCAGCAGTACTTAGGCTTACGATATTTATGAGTTATGACTTATGACTGAACTGAACTGTCTATTTATTTATGAGGCAGAGGTAAAATACTAGTAAATGTGGCTGGGAGTTGTGAGATTCTTCTTCTGTTAAATATCCAAAAATCCAAATCCAAAGAATGTGAAAATATGATGCGGAATAGTGAATAGCATCATCCGCAGTTGATATTTAATATTTATCTACAAGGTGCCTCACAATTTGCAAATTATCCAAAAAACAGTCTGGTTTTAAAATGGTTGCCACTTCATTCTTGACTCTTGATTCTTGATTCTTGACCTCGTATTAAAAATAATGTATTTGATGTTTGGTTTCTCACTGGAAAACAAAAGCTGTGAAAGACCGAAGTATTTTAAAAATTAGTCATGAAGCAAAAACTTGGAAATGCCCTCCGTTTAATGGGGTTTGAAAAATGAAAAATACATAAATCTCGTCTTTCGTCTAGTTTCAAAACTCAAAACACCCTGTACATTGTACATTGAAAACTGCTCCAGTATCAGACTCATCGTACAGATTTTATATTTTATGCGTATTCGTGATTCCTAAATACAGGCACAACCTCCGCTTTGAGTTTTGAATGTTGGGTGTACAGTGTACAGTGTATTCATAAATGACTACGCAATTTTAGAGGATTTATGACTCTTCTTTAAATTTGGTAGCTACCCTTTACATTTGTGCAGTACACATTATACATAAGTTTGTAAGTGTGTATACATATTTTGCTTGAAATAAGTACATGCATAAAAACTAAAAACAAAAACCCAAATCTCTTTACTTTGCCAAATTCCTCACCAAGAAAGAAATAAAGAAAGAAACATGTCTAGTTTCGTTCCCCACAAATTCATCTGACGGGTCATAAAATCAAAAGAGGGAAACGTAAATAAATATTATATTTCTCAATCCTCAATGTGTATCCGAATCCAGAGAATATAATACGAGTATTGTTACTAATACTGAATACAGCTCATAGTTTGTTATTTGTTATTTGTTATGATTCACACTTTACAAAAGTCTCTCGGTGTTTTATAAGTATAATTTCAATCTCTGATCTGTATAAAGTATAAACACTATAAACTTTGGATTCTGAATTCTGAATGAAAGCAGACGATTGACGATTGACGGTTGACGGTACATGACACAATCAGAATGACATTAAAAAATCTGGTCCAATTCAATTTGGCATTTATTTACGGATGAGAAAGAATGAGACGAAATACCAAAATTACGAAGGTTTTTTCTTTACATTTGTATTGGAAGCTGTTTACTTTTTACTTTTTATATTTTAGAATTTTCAAAAGTAAGACGCATGTAGAATATAGATATAAATTTTTTTATGACAAAGTTCCAAGTAAACTCAAAAGTGTATTAGCATTACAAGTTTGACTCAATTAATAATTTTTAATTAGTGATTGAATATTCATGTCTTAAATCTTAAAATTTTAAAGGCGTTTTATGTAGTTTTGAAATTTACGCACTTGTGCAGGGCTTGTGTGATTGTAAAGAGTAAAGAGTATGAAAAATGAAAATGTATAGTTGTATAACTATTTTACAAAATGTTTGGGTTTTCATTTTCATCCAAGAATATATTTGCTGTACATGGAATACTATAGCATGCAGAATGCAGATCTTATCTCTTGTTACTTTTGATAGTTTCTATTTGAATTTCCAATACATTTCCAATACGAACACACAAAAAGGAAATAGATACAAAATACTCGATACTAGATACTACAGGAGATGCGGGATGAATAACTTTGACCTTTTCTATTTTTAAAGCAAGTACAATGTACAATGTATAATTTTGAGTATTCAGTGTACAAAAGCGTGGAAAGACATAAACGATAAGTAATTTTATTTTTGCACCTGTATGTTGTAAGTTGTAAGTCCTTCACTGAACAACAGCAGCTGATTTTTTATACATACCCCATACACCATACATGCTACATGCATTACTCTATGCTCTGTATTTATCCATGTTTAATTGTCAATTATACAGTGCATACAGTATAAAGTGTAACATGTATTCAATATTCAATACAGATGAGCAATACACAAGTACATTTTACAATATGTTACTACTTCCAGCAGCGTGTATCATAGTTATATTTCGTACTTTGTGTGAAGTATGAAGTATGGTTGATGGTTCATGATATTTAGGAACACACAGGAATCACCTGCATAAAAATATAGAGTTGAAACTACCAGCAATTTGTCTCTCTGTGTCTGACTGTCGACTGTCTCTAGTCTCAACTGTACACTGTACACAGTATACAGTATATTTTCAGCCATTATTATTCTAGGACGTTTTCTCGTCTCCACTCTGTGTTTTGTATGTATGAGCTATTTTTGTTGGCAAATTTTTGCGATGCTACATTTTACACTGTACATATATTGTAGATTGTACATTGGGAATTGGATTGACGGACAGATAAGACAACTTGTTCAAGGTTTCAACTCAAGCTCAAAGTTACAACTTGCAAAACTAACAGCTCACTTACACTCCAAATTTAATCATTATTATTCCACCTCATAGTTAGTATTTAGTATTTAGTATTAATGTGTAGTGTTTTAGTTATCTTTCCCATGTGTATTTAGTATCTAGTCTCTGTATAGTATCTAAAGTATTTATTATTTATTATGCTACCTTCAAATATTCAAAATTCAAAACACTCAACACTCAACATTCAACGCATATTTACATTTAACGCTCCGTACTCGATAAGTTTTAAGACAATTAAAATGTCCTGAGTCAGAATTAGACATTAGACAGCAAAAGATGCAACATGGCTTTTCCTCTTGGATAATAATAATAATTATTATTGTTTCTATTCATTTATTTATTTTTATTTTTAGCCTCATTGACAGTTTACACACATGTAGGACCTAGTCTTTATCTTTTTTTATCACTAAAAATGGAAAAATTATTTTGTTTTTGAGAGCAGGTTTATTTTTGGATCCACGTGATTGACACCTTGCCTTGTATAAAGTATATAAGTATAAAGTATGCATAATGAATAATGAATAGTAATAATGTATGTACTCGAATGTTTGTATGTATACAGTGTGCACATTAATGTTGGATGTTGCTAGTTGATGGAATTTCCAAATTAACAGTAATCGAGGAAAAAAAGTTTCCTCTTAAGTGGAACCAAATTAAAAATGTATTTATCATTTACAATTTAAAATATTTTCACAGTAAATATTAAATATTAAATGCATACGACATGGTGGAAAAAATAATACATCAAGTGTAAGATGTAGAAACCCTATGTTTCTGTATTCCAAGTACAGAATGAGAGAGAGAAAGATAATATTATAGTTATCATCATACTTCACAAGCTTTTTTATCACGACTTATCAGCCGCGTTAAAAGTATTTTTAGAATGTTTAACGTTTAACTCTGGAACATGGAACTTGATGAACGAATGTTGATGGACCAGTTTTGACTTTTCCTTGTTTTGTCTACCCTATATTATGTATTTTATATTGTATGGTGCATGGTGTATGGTCCATACTTTTAATGGTTTACTTATTCGTATATGCATTAGTATTACTGATTACTTTCAGTTTTTTCTGCTTTTTATATAATTCTATACTTAATTTGTTATCACAAGAATTAAGAAGACTCATTGTTATTACTCATTATAACGCGTATCCGGAATCTGAATTATTTACCACAGGCAATATAGAATCTATCAAATAGATGTGTTCTTCAACTCGAAGCTCACTTGTTAAGTTTTCAGTTTTCAGTGCAACTGTACTCAACATTATAAGCACAAGTAATTCACAAATCACCAGTGCATGATGATACTACTTATGATTTACTATTTACGATCCACATACATATTATATATTAGGTGTGGTAATTATATACAGATACAGATACAGGATACAGTGGAATCAAATTGAACGTGACAGTTGACATAACTCGGACGTGCAAAGCTCACACGGTCAGGAGTTAAAAAAAATCATGTGCTTTCCTATTTCCTATAACTAATAAGTATATAATATATAAGCAAGACAATTACACTAGATAATTCTATTACATTTGATACTTGAGGAGGAGTATGACCACTGACCAATAATAACCAGTGTATTTTAGATTTTTTTTGTTTTGTGTCCACATTCCACATTAGTGTGACCAAAAGATAGTATATAATTAATTTGCTAATTATGTGAAAAATATCAAGAGCAAAAGCTCTATGCTGAGTAATATAATTTTTATTACTTGAATATTGAATATGAAAGTATTCGTAATTTGTATGCATACACGAATATGATTATGAACGAGCAAGAGATTTACAAAATGTAGGTACACAATACACAATACACAAATGATTCACGAACTTTCTCTGTAATCATTATCAGACGGAACGTGAACGTTGTGTCGTTCGTAGTCCGTAATACGGATATTTAGCTTCTAATTTTTACTTATTTATACCTACATAATAATTTTTGTGTCACCTCAAGTTTACACGTGTAAAGGAAAAACATTATGTAATTATATGTAATATTTAATAGTCATCGTTTTTGCTTTTCGGCTGTTGAAATTTGGACACTGAAAAATTACGCACTTTTGACTTTTGATCATGAGCGTAGTTATTTCGAATGTCGCATTCAAATTCAAAATGTATTATATATGTAGCTGCCAGATCTTTTATCTTTTACTGCCGAGTTTTGTCACTGATCTACATAATATTATATAATAACTAATAATTACACCTTTAATACACCATGTCAAATGTCAAAGTTCATCAGCAATCCGCATACTTATTGTACAGATTATAGATATTTTGAATGCTGATGAAGATCCATTATTATAATAGTATTGACAGTTGGCACACTTAAAATCCACAGAGTAATTATCATCTCTAATTAATATCTAGAACAGGTGACAAAAATGACGTAAATGAAGATGGAGTTGATGTGTTGCATAAAAATTGAGAAATTAAATAAATGCTTGACAAAAGTCCTTAAAATAGCATCAATTTTCCTTTTCACACGTGAGAGACAAAATGTTTAATGCTTATAATGATGATTTGAAAATTGAAAATGTCACTCGTGCACACTCACACACCGTTATTTTACTAATGAGACAATAGTAATTAGCAGTGATGCAATGCTCCCTTCGATTGCCGATAGTCATTGTATGCTATTATGAGTGAAACGTAACGCGGTACGAGTTCAGAAACGCACAAAAATCCCAAAAATCCATCAATAAAAATAATAATAAAGTAGATTCAGAAGAATATATATATTTATTTCACATTTTTGTAGATTCTGATAATTATTATGACACGTTTCCTTTCATTTGATCTCCAAATTCCAAATCATCGGAGATAGAAAATCAAGAATCAAGTAGATACTGATTATACTAAAGGAAATAGTAATTAGGATATTCAAGCAGCTTTCATGAAAATTTACAATAAATAAATGACGACAAGCCATCATATTTTGTAACATTTGTAACACATTAAAAGCTACAACTTTGTAATAATTAGCTTAACGAGACAGTTTTGTTAGCGGTACCAGCTACCAGCACGGAGTATGGATTTAATGCAACGACACGACTAGTAAAATACGGATAGATCATTGACATTGTTTGTTTATTACAGTTTATAATATTTCCGCTTGATAGATAATCGATGCATACTGTAATTATTGTCTCTTGTATCGTTTTTTATTGCACGGAAGAAAACCAATGCCCATATATTCTCTGATTTGTACATTGTAGCACAAAATGATATGAATATGGCATCACCTTGTATCTTGTATTGTGTTTATTTAGGAGTTAGGAGTTAAAAAAGCATAGTCGTTTTGAGCTACGAGCTACAAGGTTTGATTGTAATTAAATGTAGACAAGCTAGATGACATGACTAGTGGATGTTGAAGATTCAAGAGCTACATTAGCAGCAGTCAGTATTTAGAAAGTAAAGTAGTTGCTTTAAATCTTTACGATATTGACAATGGAAACACGTGCAAGTTCGTGCAAAGTGCTAATAAGCACAATATAACATTGCTGTAACGCACTCCCTTGCAAAATACTTGCACTTTGTAGAATGAGAGGACTCATCATTTATCATGCAGAATGCACATGATGTGTGTTATTAGTTATTAATAATAATTGAGACATGATCAAATATCAAGTATTGAGCATGAAGAATCGGTCAAAGTAAAGTCACAGTCAGAGATATGTGTTTTTTATTTATAGAGACTTTGGAATTGAATGAATCAAAATTCCAGTTCCCAAAACCCAAAACTCTGGATAAATCAATGTTCCTCTTAATTGTCCATCGTACATGCTCAAGATTTCTGTGCACAATTTTTTTTTGGGCTTATTATGCAAGTACAATGAAACTTACATAATGTGTCTTTGTGGTAACGTATCTTACAAGGAAACATTCCTGGGAAACATTCAGCGAAAGATTCCCACCCACTTTCTTACATTTCTTCTTTCTTTCTTTTTTATGTGTGCTTCATTGTGTATTATGTATTATGTATAACTTTTTACTTATATGCATTACTTTTATGCATGTATTTATTTATTTATTTAGCTGCCAAATTTAATTTGATTTGAAGAGTATATTTTAAAATGCCAAGATTTAAGAGTCGAGAGTCGAAAGTCAAGAGGCGTTAGTTTTTAACTAAAATATCAAAATGTGTGATATCTGCAATAACAAATGATACTGAATTTATCTACTTATTTGTACTTTGTACTGACAAAAATCTGAAATCTAAAAAGAACAAGCTATATATATTACACATAGTGCGGGGTAGCATTGAAAAGTGTAAACAACCATTTTTCAATGAATCAGCTCTCTATCTTTAATCTTTGAATTTGGAATCGAATATTATAGGAAACTTTTTTTATCTTGTTCATTCCGTTTGCCACTTTCCATTTTGTCTCTAGGGATTGAGATTTTTGCCAAGAAAAATGACATACACATAGTATTTCTCAAGCAGTAGAAGATGTATTCATTTTTCATTTGTTTGATATTCTGTTACAAGCGATGAGTGAGTGAGTCATCGGATTCAGAATTCAAAGGAGATACATCAAAATTAATGCGAATTTAAATGGAACTACAAAACATGGTGGGAATTTAGTCGTACATTGAACATCCGTGGACTAAAATCCCATAAAGATATAAACAACCCTATACCTACTCAGTACTTGTCCTTCATTTAAACTAGGAAATGTTAAAAAGTATGCTCAGTGTCAATGGTCAAAGTGTAAAGGCATTCATATTCTTATAAAGTTGGGTAAAAGATTTAAAAAAGGTAGAGAAAATTCTACATAGATTGTATAAATTTATGCTTGTTAAAAATCAACCACCATATTATTTTTACATTATGGAATGAAATACAAATTTTGATACATGATTTCCTATGCACCTCAAATCTCAAATATGGCACAAGAGACTGCGAATGTTCAATATTTAATATCAAGTATGAAAATTCCATGTACAATGCACACTGCAGAATCCTGATTTTAAAACATGAAAATTTAAAACAACTTTTGTGGTTATTGTTTTTTACAGAGCAAAGGAGCTGATTAAAAGTGCAATTTTGGACAATGACTTCCTCAGACATTTGGATCCATCCCGAGTCAATGAGGTAAATCCAGAAAATCCAATATTTTTACTTCATAACAACAAGCTCAAAAAATGAAAAATGAAAAGTAATACGTTTTATTTTTCATTTCATTATTTTGACCAGCTCGTGGATTGTATGTATGAAGAGACCTATGTGGAAAATGCCATCATCATACGCGAAGGAAGTCCAGGCTCAACACTTTATGTCATGGAAGGTACGTTGAATAACCTTTTTTTCATACTCATTGCAGTTTCTTGCATAGCATAATTATTAATTATATGATATTATTTATTATTATAGTACGCGATTGCATAGTAAGTTGCAATCCGCAGTGGCATTGTCAATTTTCCCAAACAATAATACTCAATTCTATAATTCTCAAGTGCACAAAGAGAGTTCACCGTAACTTGAGACTTGAATTATTATAAATAAGAATTTCTTCACAGATTGTAAATTGTAATGTATAAGAACTATATAATATAAGAGTATTATAATATATGGCTGGCGAATTTCAAGAAGCAGACTTTTGAATGGTTGCGTTGGAAATATGCAAAAAAAGTGCATATATCCATGCATATTTCCAACGCAACCATTCAAAAGTCTGCTTCTTGAAATTCACTAGCCATATATCATATTAAGTCTCACATCTCACTCTATATCTCCAATCCACGGGTCTACTTGTATAATCATATACGAATAATATTCATATTTCATATGTAACGCAAAACGCAAAGCTTACTGTTTGCAGTTTGCAGTTCACACTGCTCACAGAACCATAAAGAACAGTCAGTTACAGTTTACAGGATAGTATTTACGTGAAGAAACTCATGTTTACAGTTTAAACTACACAACACACAATAGACAACAGAGTACAACCAAGATATCTCTCAATTAATTAAGGGAATTAAGATGTGTGACACACAGTATTATTGTGCGCACGTCTTTCATGTCAAAATTGACACATATCTCGAGTACACATTCCACATTCATTAATAATAATAATAATTAATATGCACAATGCAACTCACATGGACTTGAACCTTTTGAATCAACTTGACTATATTTAAATCAAAGAAACAAGAAACAGTTAATGACTTGAACTGTGAATAAAAACAGCGGTAAACTGTAGAAGAAGAAAAACCGAAAGGGGGAAAAGTATTTTATTAAATTACATGCATCTTTTTACATCCTTAACTTTTGATTTGACATCTGTAATGAGTTTGAAATTTTAAAGACACATTTAAGTCACCATGTGGCTCAAAAATTAAGATTCTAACGTTGAGTTTGGAATTTGGAAAGTGAGACAATTTTCCTGCGTGCTACGAGATACGAGAGATGAGAGATACCGAATGACTTGTGCAGTTTTTGTTTTTTGTTCTGAATTTGATTTGCTCTGCAATTTCATAGAATTATGAATTTGAATTAGGATGGAATGGGTGACGAATTGGAAATTGCAGACAGCAGACATGGGGACGGGAGAACAGAACTATAGAATAGAGTTGCTCAGAGAATGACAATCAACAATCTTGTGTTGTTTGTTGTTTTTACTAGTTAAATCAGGTCATTCTCAGTTCTCAGCATCATCACCATAATATGATTTTAAAATGTCACTTGAAGATCCATTCATTCAAAAAGCAGAACAGCAGATGACTCTTGAGCTTTTCGCTTTTCTAGAATGTAGTATGTACTTCAAAAAAAATAGTATAATATAGAACATACTTAGAAGCTCTGGGAAACAAAAACAATGTAAAAAATTCGTAAAGGAAACGCTTCATATCATATTTACTGTTTACTGTTTACACATGCGATAGAAAATAGAAAAAAAAACGGCCTTTGTTTGTTTATTTCTGTAAAAGAAAAACGAATCCGTTTTTATTATAAAAAATATATATTTTTACTTTTTACAATGTTAACTTTTTCTGCTCTGCTCATAAAAGGTTATAAGAAACGCCTTTTGTTTTGTTTTTTGTTTTCATTTACCGTTTACCGTATATTAATTTAATTGTTAAAATAGCTGTTTTGTTTTTTATATTTATTTATGATTTACCACAAAACCCTACAAAAAAATTTATAATGGTAATAATAATTTAGATGAAAGTGATAGCAAATAGTAATAATACCAATTGTTGTTGAGGTATAAAATTATTGAGTTCACTTTTTCTTATTCAGGCTGAAAATGAATGTGAAATAGAATTCATCTTCACTTTTGTCTTTTGTTGGACGTACAAAGTACAAAGTACAAAATACATACAGCGCATAAAGTACAGATACCTTTTCATTTCAACTAGCACTCTTCATTCTTCATCATCATTCCGTAGTCAGTAGTCAGTAGTCAGCATCAGCTGCTGCATGCACATTACATCCTGGCAGAGTAATACTTTTCATTTCGATTCCACTTACCCATAACCCATAATAATGACAATTGCCCACAACAATCTAGAATTCTAGATGCATGATACATGATACAGGATGAGATCCTGTATTGAGTTTGTCTTTGTCTTTGTCTCAGTTTTCCTCGTCTTCATGTCGCTGCTGCTGACATATTGAACATTGAAAGACGGCTGACGGCTGACACCATTTTCTACAGAGAGGGAAACTCTTTACACACTTTACAGTACAGTTCACAGATACACAATACACAGATATTTGTATTTTGTATCACACTGCACACTGACTTGGACTTGTGAGTACTAATTTATAGGTACATTTTAAATTTTAGGAGCAACAAAAATCCTCAAGCTATGTATTGTAAAATAGAGGTGCATTTACTTACGTACGTCTTCACCCTTTAATTTAGCACTTCCAAAAATACGCTATGGAAATTTTTTCCTTATGCACACACACTTACAAATATTCGTATTGACAGAAAGATAGTAGACGGGAACCCATCAAATTGTAAGAATTTTTGTAACTTATTTTCACCATCAATTTTACACAAAACTTCACAATTCCTACATTTTCCAAAGTATCTTACCAAGGCCTATGACCGGGTGCAACTATTGTAAATTTTCCTGTAACTTTGAATTTTTACAACATTTTTTACAAAATTTAAAGTTACAAGAAAACTTACAATAGTTGCACCCGGTGATAGGCCTTGGTAAGATACTTTGGAAAATGCACAAATTGTGAACTTATATGTAAAATTTATGGTGATTGTAAGTTACAAAAAGTTTTACAATTTTGATGGGTTCCCCTCCAGTGTGTACAATACACAATTTACAATGTATTTTAATTTTCCTTCTTTTGCCTTCGTTTTCATTTTCGTTTTCATTTTCATGTTGGTTACAGTTACTTATCCAAAATCCAAAGTATGTCTGTCATTCATATGCATAATTCATAATGATAATGTGTAGTGTAGAGTGTAGATTGTAGGAGACACATTTAGATGGTGGATTCATGTAACTCTTATATTATCGTTATGTGTTATGACCTGTTTATTTATGTACAGTCATTTTAAACGTTGGGCCTTGGAACTAATAAAAATACATAATAACGTAATCCTTGTTCTTTCTACATTCTACATTTTACATTCTACACAGAAAGAATTTGTACATAATCTCCAAACTCCAAACTCCAAAAGCAAACCAAGCCAAACTAAACCAAAACCAAAACCAAAGCAAAAAAAACACATTCAACATTTGTGATATCAAAAGCTTTGATGGTTGATGCTTGATGGGCGAAACAGTAGTGGAAGAAGAAGAAAAAGTAGGAGAAGGAGACACAGACATTCACTCGGTTACAGGTTACAGTTGATTCAAATATCTGGGCTTTGGACTTGCACAACTGAAAACTTAACTTCCTCTGTCCTCTCTTGTCTCTTGTCTCTTGTCTCTCCACTCTCAACTCTTATGAATTTGATTGTACATTATACATTTGCACAAAATATTTTATACATTACACATTTATGCAAGTATTAGCAGTTGACAGTTGTTGGTTGTTGGTAGTACTTATTATCAACATGGATTAGCAGTATTATGTATTTACATCAAGTACTTTTCTGCAGTCTGTTTTGTATAAAGTAAAGAAGAAAGTGCAAGTTGAGGATTGAGAAGCTAATGTACAGTTTGTATTACAAATTACAAATATGTAATAGTAATTAGGAACAGTCCTACACACGACACAGAATACACTCTACAAACTTCAAAAAAAAAACAGACAGATTCCTGAATCTATTATTTATTTGTGTACCTTTTAAAAGCTTTTGAGTTTTGAGTGTAGAGTTTGACGCTTCACTTACTTCTTTGCAATTCACAATGTATGAAATTCCTGCAGTCTCATCCTGCGGGAAAAGCTCACTGATTCTTGATTCTGATGGATTTTTTCTACATGCTCATTTATTGTAATTGTAATGGTAATCACAGACATGAGATATACATCTCTCATGTCTCTAGTCTCAAGCTGTCATTTTCTTGAAGAGTTCTACGTATTTCTTTTCATTCCATTCCATTTCATTTTTCACCCAGAAAGTGAATTAAAACTCATTGTTCCATTATCCATTATATTTTGCACCACGCATATTCGTATAGATAAAAAACATACAGGCAATTTACTGTATGTGTTTTTAAGTGTGTAGACATTGTATTAAGGAAAGTGAGACAAACAAATTGTTGCCTATATACTATGTACTATATACTACAGAGACTACAGACAGTGTACATGATGTATGATGGTATCGGTACAAATGAAAATGATTTTTTTCTCGTCAATACATGTGAAATTCCTTACATAAAATACACGATACATAATATATGTCTTACTTACTTTTAGTTAAGGCTAAATACACCATAAAGCGAAAAATGGAAGCCCTGTCGTCCACACTGTATGATGTAGAGTGTAGTGTAAACAGAAACGGTAGGGGAAGATTTCTATGTACAATGTACTATTTACTATTTACTAGTACAGCGGATGCATACTCTAGACTCTAGAGTGAAGAATGTAAAATGTAGAAAAATCCATGTAAACAACTGCATTACGACAAATTACTGTGTGTATATGCTTGATTTTGCAATAATAATTGCAAATTACAAATTACGACACTATTTTGCTGTGGACTGCACAGTACAGTGTACAGTGTACACTATACACTCAGTTTTTATGCATAAAAAATATAAAGGAAAGGGAAGTTCATTACACATTATTGTACATTGTACATTGTAAATACGAGATACAGAGCACAGACTCACTAGACAAGTAAATAAAATGAGTCTTCAATGAGTCAATTTATTGAGATTTATTAAGCTCCGCACGTTCTCTCGTATCTTCTTCTTCTCTGTCTCCTTCTGTCAGTTCTCTTACGTAATAATTAATAATTCAATAATGATAATGATGCATTATTAGCACCTTTATTACATTTTATTTTATTGCTGAATGATAAAGGTGTCGTTGGGATGGAATTTGAAATTCTTGCACTTATTCATCTATCTGTAATTCGTAATCATTTTATTTATACAGTGTACAATGTACTTGTAATTTATAATACAATATTATAGGTAGTACTTTGGACTTGATACTATGTGCACATATTGTGTATTATGTATTGTGTGATGTATATGTTCTGGTGACTGATGGCTGATTGCTGATGGTTGACGTTGAATGATTTTCTCATTGAATCACCATCATGCCCATTATAGAAAAAATAAGAAAAAAATAGCGGTTTAGATTAGACTATTCACACTGTATTATCCATTATTACGTCTAATGCCTAATGCCTAATACAATTTACCTTTTCAAAATTCAAAGGGAACTTTCCTTTTCCTTTGATAATGATGATTGTTGGATTGTTAGATTGTTAGAGTTACTTAGTTTTGAGTTTTGAGTTTGAGTTACGAGTCTGTCCAATTTTGTCAAATTAAATCCTGAAAAATGGTATGGTGCGCCGACTGTAATTTTCATAAAGTTAGAACTTGAAACTATCCAAGTCTAAAAATCTAAACTCTAAACTAAGGGGTAAAACATAATGCATAATGGATAATATAGCTTTGAGTTTTCCTTTTCGCTTTCTTCCATGTATTTTAAGCTCTTGTTTGGTCTCTTTGTTATCTCTGGATCTTAACTGGTAAATGAAATGGAAGCTATTCAGACCAGCATCCATTCTTCCATTTATAATCGATAATTGATTCTGACTGTTTAAATGTTTTCTGTTTTGTGTTTGTAGTTGGTACATGCTATTTACTATTTGCTACTCACTGTGTACATTGTACATTGTACAGTGTGACAATTGATAATACCATGAAATAAGAGTAAGAGTAATGTCAATGTACAATGAACAATGTACACATGATAATCATGAATCATGTTGATCATATTTATACCAACTTTGTTTTTATTGATACTGCGGTGTATTGAGCATTGAACATTGTAAAGTTATTAAGTGTACCAAGTACCAAATGAGCCATTAGAGAATGATACAGTGAAACAAAGAGTAAAGTCTTTTGCGTGTCAATTCATCATTTTCTTGTTCATCTTGGTTTAATTTGGTTTCTTTTCGTCTTCAATCTTCAGTCTCACAAGTTTCTAAAGTCTAAAGCTTATAGTAAAATCTATAGGCATATCAAGTTTCAAGTATCAGATATCAGATATCAAATGTCATGCTTTAACCATCTTTAATAATTATAATTTATAATCCCACATGGCATAATGTCACTTTTCTTTGTCATACCCATAGTTTTTTTGAGCATTACAGATGACAGATTACAGATGTTCCCTTGCTGTTAAAGTACAAAATTGGTAAATGTGCAAGGCACATGATGATGAATGAAAAACCTCTGGATAATGAGTAACGATAGCAAAACACTGTACACAGTGTACAGTTTCATGTTGCAAAAATCCTCGAATCCTGAGTGTCCTGACAGATATTTATTTATTCCCATGAAGCATAAAATGTTTTTGTACACGCACTGTGCACTGTGCTAAAAGTTAAAAGTACTTAAAAGTTACAATGGATTGAAAATTGAAATTGAAGGAATGAAACATTTGACTCGAATTAATTCAATGAAAAAAGGATCTACGCTATTTTTTTCTACTTGACTTTTGGATTTTAGTCGTGATTTGAAATTTGAACACAAAACAAAACACAAAATGCTACTTATTTAATTAAGTATAGTTTGTTTTTTTTTTGCTGACTTTTGGTTTTTCATAGTTCTGATCCGTCAGGTTTTAGAATTCAGAATGTTGATAGTTGATAGTTTATACATTTTGCTCATGTAATTCTTTTCGTTTTACACGATTAAGGTAAGCAGCAAGTGTAAAGTCTACATGTATAATGTAAGTTTACTTGCCTTTACCTACTGCTGTTTGTTTGTTTGGACTAGTATTTTGAATAGAAAAAAGACTCGAGATTCAAGATGTAATACTGAATTGCAAGTATTGTTGTGTTTTGCAATTTATTGCAATGAAAATTGCATTCAGTTTGGCTACCATACATATATAAAATACGTGTCTACTATTTACTCTTCCTTCTTCCCTGTGATGAGACTCCAAACTCCAAACTCAGCACTCAATACTCAATCTTTTCTTCTGACTTACTTGCCTCCTCACTCTTCACGTTTTCTTCAAATCTTCAAAAAATGCATTGGCATTGCGATAGAAAATAGAAAAATCATGTCGAGTCAGTAGTCAGTAGTCAGTGAACATCACCACTCACCATTCACCACCTACGACGATTAAATATTAAATGCTTGATGCTTTTGAGTTTCGAGCTTTTGAGATTTGAGATGTCGGTCTTGGTGTTAGTCGAACAAAATATTATGTGATTCGCAGCAACATTTTTTTTTCTTTTTTCAATGACGATGCCAACACAACACACAACACACATAAATATTAAACATATATCACGTTTTAATGGGAATATGCCGTCTTTTTTCTTGCTCATGACACGTACATGTAATGTGCGTTCACGTTTTATTTTATACATTTTACATACTGCAGTTTGCAGTTTTCAGATTGACTACTTACGTTCTCTTTTATTTTGTATTTTTATATTTTTATTCGAGAAGTAAAGAGTAAAAAAAAGAATGCTGTGGGAGGAATCCTCAATTCGTTTTTCGATACTCGATGCTCGATACTGGTGAAGATTATACAGGTTGATGTAGTTGATAGTTGATATGTACAGAGTACAGAATAGAGAATAGAGAAGGCCACTTGATTCTGACTATGATTGTACACAAAAAGTGCATAATGCACGAATGGAATAGTGTTGAGTCACATTCGCAATTTTTAATGCAGTGTTCATATCAAGTATCAAGGTTTTGATATTGGTTTGGTTTGGTTAGGTGTGGGTGGAATGTCTTAGGTCATTCATTACAAACTACAAAAGTACGTGGTACAGTAATTCATTACATTGATGAAAATTTTATGACTTCTTTTTAAAAATTCCTTTGTAAAAGAATAGAACCATATCTTTTTGCACCAAATCAATCCATTCTGTTATTCACTGTCCTAAACTCCTGTATTTTTTTATTAGTCCTTGTCTCGAGTGAAAATAGATTTTAGGTATATCAATCCAGCAATCTGTTAGAATTATCAACTCTCAAAACGATCAGCAAAAGAAAACTTCAAAAAAATAGGCATTTTCTCATAATATTTTTACACAAAACAATGAGAATCTGTATTCTATTCTCTTTTCAGCTTGTTAACTTTTTAATACACCACAGAGCTAATTGAAAAATATTATAATAAATGTGATTTTTGCAAGGTTTGTGCTATTTGCTGTAATCTGTAATATGCACAGACATTATTTATTATTTATGAACTATACACCTGCTCTTTGCTCCTCTCTTCTCAATATCCACCATCCATCACCGTCTTCTTCTACATAGTTTAATGCTTGATGTAATGGAGTCGGGTTCCTCATTCAAAATGATTAATAGGAATAATAATAACCCTAAAAACAAAGTCATGAATGAAAAATTCAAATGAAATGAAAGGGAACATTCTCTTCGCCTTCCATCTTCCATCTCCAGTAACCTGCGACCTGCGACGTGTTGTGTGTTGCTCTGTGAAGTTGCCTGTTGAACGAGGAAGTAAAAACATAAACCATAAACCATGTACACTTGTAGTTTGTAGTCTGTGGTATGTGGTCTGTGGTAAGGTGTGCATAATTTGTAATATATGACTCTCCGCACCTTTTGAAATCACATAAAATATAAAATATAAATACGAAGAGTAATTATGTAAATTTTATTTTTTGATCTCTGGCCTTTTCCATCCACAATCCACAATCCACACACATTCCGATTTATTTAGATGTTAGATAGATACATACACTGTATTTATTTAATGTCATAGTCAAGGCTCGCTCGTTAATGGGATCGGCCTATTTAACAAAAAATTTGTGTTAAAAGTACTTTTTTGGCCTAAACCCTAAATGCTCAAAAAAGGAAAAGGTACGAACAAAACAAAACATCAAAGAAACAACTGCTGGCGAAATTGGAACTGTTTTCAAAACTCACGTCCATTTTTAGAAATAAATTAAAATGATAATGATTAATAAAAATCTCATATTGTACGTTCAACATTTAGTGAAATGAGGAATCAGGAAAGGGTTGAAAAGATGAAAAGTTAAAGTGTGTATACTTAATACATAATATTTTATATTTTATAGCACATAGTTTCATTACAGTTCTCGTTCTACATTGATAAATACCACATTTTTAGACTTTCTTTTCTTCATTCAGTAGTTTGATTTTGATTCATAAAATTCACAGTTCGTAAAATTCCTGTGGGTGAAATAAGAAATGAGGAATAAGGAAGAGATTAGAATAGTCACACTTATCATCATACTATTAAAACTGGTCATTGATAAGTTCAAAGTACAAAGTGTTTTCAATTAAATAGACTTTTTTCTTTTTTCACTATCTATATAAAACACAAAACATACAAGTTAAAAATAGGCACAGCATTCTCATAATGCATAATAAAATGTACTAAAATACTTTCATTAGATTTCATTTGGGATGTAAACAAGAGAGAAGTTTTACTTTTTCAAACTTCTAAAAATATTAATTTTTTACACTCCAGATTTTAGATTCTAGATAAATCATGAATAATGAATAATGAAATCGAGAATCATACAATGGTCAAGTATGGTATTTAAAAATATTACAGGTGTTACAAGAATAGAGAAAAATCTAACATGCTCGAATCTTGAATCTGCCCACTAAAACATGCACTATAAACTATATAAAACAAAAGTGATAAAGATTTTAGATTATTATTTTTGTGCTACAGTAAAGTAACAAATTCACAAATTATCTTATTGATAACAAGTAACAAGACAAGAACAATACTGAGAATGGCATGTATTGTGTATTGTGTATCGTGTATTTTGCATCGTGTTAAACCTGCCAGATGAAATGGATGTATGATGAAAAATGAAATGAGATTGGACCAACTGTGACTCAAAGACTGAACATTGAACATTGAGCAGGCTTTTTTGCATTGTGTATTCTGTATTACATATTGCATATTGCTTATTGGATACACGCATAACGCATAATCACGATCGTGCTTACTTACTGACATATTTTTCAACTTGTAATTTGCTTATGGGTGTCTTGAAACTATTTTTTTGATTTTCAATCATTGAATTGAATTTTAATATAGAGAATAGAGAATCAAGCCAAGCGAAGCACAAAAACGAAATATATATACAAAATACAAAGTCATTACACTTCCTCTGGCTAAACTCTAAACTCTAAACTAGAAACCAGAGAATGAATTGAAATATTCAATATTGAAAAATATTAAGCATGTATAATGTACATTGCACATTATGATTGTGTCTAAGGAGGACAATACGGACACGGAGTCGATTCATATTTCCAAGTTACAAGTCACTCTAAATGCTATATTCTACATGGTCAAATTTCATTCATTCCATTTATTTATTTATTTATTCATTCATTCGTGTCATAATCAAAGTACAAATTACAAAGTACAAATGTATGGGTTTTTTGTCTTTTTTAATTCTTTTGGTTTTACTTTGTAATATTCAAAATTTAAACAGTTTTTTCTTCACTCTGTCTTTACGTCTGTACTCTGTGCAGACCGCATTTACATATGTGCACGTTATGATTTTTTTCTTGTAAATTTACAAATGAGCCTAAATGATGAATGATAAATTGAAGAGTAATGACAACATATAATATATTGAGCAGCGTAGTAAGTAGTAAGTAGCAAAACGAACCGACGTGAGCTTACTCACACATTATTGTCTTGTGTCTTGTCAATCACATTAGTTTTATAAATTATTTACCAGTATTTGGAGTTCTACAAAACAGCTACATATTTAATATTTAACTTTACAATTTTGAAATATCATTGTAAATTGTAAATTGGTTGTCAATTATCGTTAGTTGTCACATGCTCAATTTGCTCAAAGGAAAAAGGACAGAAATTGTAACTGTATACAAAATATGAAATCATATATCATGACAAATTTTTAAATTGTCCATATTTTGTATTTTGTATCTACTGTCGTTTTTATTCAAAAATGACAAGGAATTTATCCCGTGAAATATTATCATTCCAAATTAAATTTACTACCATTCTGATTTTAAGACAAACGACTCAAGTCTCACGTCTCAAGTCTTATTTACAATTTATTGTACAGCACATGTCACATCCTATATCCCATATCCTTTATCGTGGTAGAAAATGAAGGTCAAATGGTTGTGCGACGTGCATTGTGGAAATTACAGCAAAAAGCAAAAACAGGAGGTAAAAGTTATTCACATTTTACACTCATGTGTCTCAAGTCTCAAAAGTCTCATGAATACGATGTACGATGTACGACACACGATACAATAACGTACAATAAACTCGACCAGTGGGTTAATTGAAGGTTCGTCAAAAGTCCAAAGAGGATGTGTGGTATGAATTTTATTAGAAATATGTTGTAAATGTTTAAATTGTCTTTAAACGTTCATAAACGACGTCATTTGTACAAGAAGTATAAAGTATAAAATATAAAATATACCTGTGAACTGTGAACTGTTTTTATTATACTATAATAATATGAATTATAATATAGGTAAACTGTAAAAGTTTAGAGTTTAGAGTTTGGAGTTTGGGTTGGAATGTCATATAAAAAAGGTGAGCGAGTATCCTGCTCACATAAAAAGGAAGCGACTGACTTGTGAGTTTAGAGTATTGAGTAGGCGGTAGTTTTTTTCTGCATGTATTATAATAATAAATAGGTATTATTGTACTATACTTATTACACTTTGAATTTTACTATACTTATACTTACACTTATACTTACACTGACTATTGACTCTTGTACTCTTTTTCTCAATTTTCCTTGGATTCCACGCATTTTCTGGTTAGCGTTCAGCGTTCAACCCTTTTGATTCCCATTGTCCGTTCACTCGCACTCACACTTGTACGATGGACTTTCTGGCTTCTGGCTCTGGGTTATTCTTTATTCTGATTTGATTCTTGATTCTTCATTCTTCTGATGTATCCATTTTGTCCATGTATGTTGTGTCTATTTACTATTTACTATTCATATTTATGTATTCACAATATTTACTTTACACTTGTAATAACAAGAAGAAAAAATGTACATGCACGAATTCATTCATTCATTCATTCATTATATTTTCTATACCCTCACATTTTTAATTCACATTCAAAAGTCACTCTTTATTATTATTAGTTGTTAGTTGTTAGTTGCCGTGTGAAAAATCAAGCCCATTCAAGTCCAACCTATATTATGTATGTGTACAAAATGTGGTGTGAAATGAATGTTTGGGTTACCTTGTCAGCTTATTATAAAGATTCAAGATTCATGTAGGTGTAGGTGCTTCTACTACACTGTACAGTGTACACTGTGCATATACTGTATTAAGTATTAAGATTCCAATATGACGATGATGTTCTATTGTATAATTATCCATGCAATAATAATAATAATAATAACAGTACTGCGTGCAAGTATGTACAATGTACAAAATGTACAACTTGTGTGAGAGGAGATTGCGTTATTTGGGTTTGGATTTTGTGCATGTACTAGTATTTTTCTAATTTTTTTTTCTTTTTGTGTGTCTTGGTACAAGACTGAACTCAAGACCAAAACAACACACAACAAAACAAAGCAAAACACAACAACTATAGCTTCAGTAATGCATGTCCTTATCACATCTTATTATTACACATTACACATATCTTTGAACCATTTATGTAAAAAAAGAAAAGAGAAGAAAAAGGGATTTTAAAGTAGTTTGAAGTTGGAGTATGTACTCAAATCTGAGTGTAACAAGTTAATACTTTATTTTAGTTGGACGGTGCTCAGTACTCTCAGTGCTCACACCGTATCTAGTTCATACATAATAGATAATCTGTAATCTTAACAAAGCTACAGAAAGAGCAGAAGGAGCAGAAAATATAATATATATCCATAAACTGAACTGTAAAGTGTATGAGTACAAAACAACAATCTTTTTTTATCGTCAGTTCATCTATCTGTCTTTCTATCTGTATATTTTATAGTTTGTTAGTTATGGGACTCTAGACTATAGACTCAAGACTAAAATGGGGAGATATGTGTGAATTCTGATTCTTTAACAAGCTATGTACCGCAATATTAATAGAGTGTACATAATACTTGCATGTATTCATTCATTCATCACATTTTGCACCAGTGCCATACATATAGCATATAGCACACATTATACCTTATAAAATAAAATAAAATACACCATGCACATGATACACGTAACTTAAAGCATTTGTATTATACAGTACACTTAATAATGTGTGTGTAATGGAAAATGGCTGTGCAAATGGCAAATCATATGTAATTATGGATCACAGACACAAGAGACAAGAGTGCATTGAGTACTTTAAGCTCCAAACGTAAATGTAAGTTATAAGTACAAGTAAGTACAAGTACGTTTGCAGTTTGTAGGTGAGTTAGTGTACTGTGTACACGAGGGTTTTCTATTGTACTTAAATGCATTCTGCATTCTTCTTAATTCTCTCATATATGTACAATGTACATGTATTTTGCCTTGTGTGTCTATGCATGAGTTGTGAGTTGTGAGTGGTGAGGTGCAATATTAAATATACTACAGATAAATGTGCTACGCTATACTAGTACTCTATACTAGTGCGTACCTTTACTGTTCATTTAGTATTTAGTATTTAGTGCTCAGAGTTTGGTGGTTGGTTTTTCTCGTCTTGGTGTAGTGTCTTGTGACTTGTGAAAGGGAAAAAAGGGACAGTGTATATTTTATATTGCATATTGTATATCACATGAAGCCTATAGCTTGGAATGTATAATGTATATTGTATACTCTTCACTCTAAGCTATACAATATATACAATACATAATACATACAAGTGCACAATCTAAATACAAATGCAAGACAATAGTCATTGAGTCAGTTCTTTAGAAGCTCTCAGACATGTGAGAGTCACTTTACTCACTTTATAGAGTTTCATTTTATTTCATTTTTTTTAGTGTACTGTGTAGTTTTATTATTATATAGTGTATATTATATCCCTCAAAACTAACTCAAAACTCAAAACTGAAAATTCAAAGGACAGTAGCACATTTCCTCAACTTGACTCATCTTATTCACATTTCATGTCATATTCGTAAATAAGGGATAAGAATATAATATATAATATAGACTTTCCGTTTGTCATGTTGTTGTTTTCACCGTGTGTATAACGATGTACTTTTAAAGTAATTGTGCAGTGAGAAGTGAGTAGCCAGTTGTTGAAAAATCTAGAATTTTCTACATTTCTAAACTCTAAAGTCTAAACAGTCAATTTCATTTTTGTCCTAATCACCGTTTCTCTATGTTCTATGTTGACTTGTGAGTGTCTACGTGAATGTGTGTGTTTGTGTGAACATCAACGTGTTTTCATCAGAGTTTTTACTTGAGTCTTGATTCTTCAATCTTCATCTTCTCCACTTGTTAATAAGTTAGTAGTTACAAGTAAAGTGAAAAAAGAGCAAGTTAAAGTGTGTACTTGCTCCATCATTTTTTGTGTACCAAGTAGAATTGGAAGGAAAGATAGATAAATACATGCGTAACTTGTTCCAAGTTCTAATCACAGTCTTATCATAATAATTTGGTGTAAAAGTGTATCAACGGTTGAAACATAAAGCATCAAATACCAAGTACCAACTACCAACTAAAAGTTAAATACACTGTGTATTCTTTATGAAGTGATATTCCCGCACTTACTTACTTATTACTTATTCCACTGAAAACTCTGTGTAATAAGTATAAAAACTAATAACTAGAAAATGTGTTTGTGAGAGTGCAATACATACACACACAGTTGCAATTTGTAATAACAAATCATTCTCTGGTACAAAAAGGAGAACAACGAGAAATTAACTAATACAGATAGGAACAATAATAAATGACAGAGTGTCATCGGAAAAACTATGCCAAATGCCAAATCTAATCACTTGCCATTTTCCATTTACCATTTACAATTTTCAGTGAGAGGTTTAAAGTGTAAAGTGTGAGGACAGACAGGAACAAGAGAAAGAAAGGAAGATTGAATCTTGAATATAGAAACTTTTGCAAAAGAAAAATGAACAGTTTTTTTGTGTCAGAGTTGTCACTTGTCAATTACATTGACATTCAGATACAGATTCAGATTCGGAATTCCGATAGGAGTCGCGAGTTTTGTGAGTTACCTTTGGTAAAAAGACTGAAATGAGTGTGACTTTGTTTCTGTACTAATTCTTATTGTGAAATTTCGGATCAGAATCAGACTTTGAATTTTGTTCCAATATAAAATACAAAATACATGTGCATATGAAATACAAAATATCAAGCATCATGGAAGTCCCAGTTCAAATCCAAAAATAGAGGAAATATCTGTCAAACTTGATTCTTCATAGCGTATGATCAAACATGAAATCCTGCATGGATAAATAATAAATAAATAATTTGATTTGAAGAATCCCGTAGTTTATTATTCTGTATTCTGTTTCCCGTTTCAAGTCAAGAGTCAAGATGTCAAAAGATATCTGTGTGTGTGCATAAACGTCAAATTATAAGAGACATGATAGTTTTGTGTGCAAAAATGCAATGTTCAATTTCTCCATTCTGAATTAAATTGATAATGGTAGATGATTTTCATCTCAAGAAACCAAAAAGTAGAGAGAAAAAACGTCGACAAGGACACACTTACATACATTAAATATTTATGTGTGTGTATAAGTGAAATTTGTAATCTCAGACATGAGAGCTCATTTACATTTACATTCTGGATTCTGGATCTGGAATTTATTAAAAATCTCTGTGTTGTAAAAACTTGAATTGTGGAGTTGTGAAGTTAGTTTTTTTTTATATAGAATTTGTGCGAGAGTAGAACCTTTAAATTCTTCTCATTTGTTCCTCGAGCCTCAAGCTTAATACTCAAATACTCAATACTCACACGTTACAAGTTACACGTGCTCCGCGTGATTTGTCGTTCCTCCATCAAATTTACAATCACAAGTAGTCCCATTTTCAATTCAGTCTTTGACTATTCTTGTCGATTGTCGATTGTCAATTTTGTGAACCCCGGCTGTTTTACTTGAACTTGTTCTTTGTTCTATTCAAATAAATAATAAATAAATAAAATCTCTTTTGAAGAGCACATACTACAAAATAAAATAAAATGATAAGATATCTAAAAGGAGATTATTAATTATTAACCCTCGTAAAATATTTTTATAGTGGAAAACTCCTCTTGTTTCTTCTCATTCTGCTCTCTTTGTTGTGTATTCTACACGCAATTCTTACATTCTTACAGAATTTATTTATTTCCCTATCGTGTGTGGTGTGAACTCGTTAATAAAAATAAAACAAGGTATCATTTATCAAAATAAAGGAAAAGAAGAACGGAGACTTTATAAGTTTTAAACACTTTCAATCTTTGAAACGTCTAACGAAATTCACGTCTTTGTATTTTGTGTACATTAGACGTCCGGATACTTCGCTTATCTTTAAAGTTTAAATACACAGACAGAGTAACCGAGTGTTTGTTTTGCTGATGTGACTGGTTTCACGTCCACTCCATTCAATTTAATTCAAGTCAACTCAACTCAAGTCGACGCAACTCAATTCAATCCAATCATAAAGTTTTATATCTTATATCAAGTATCAACAGAAGAATCATCATTGTCATTTTTTTCGCGGTCAATGCATTAAAGTAAAAGAAAAAAATTAGGCAAGGCAAGCAAAAAAATAGGAAAAAGAACCAAGCAAAGTTAGTGCGGTCAAAGGAAGAGAAGAAGAAGAAGAAGAATATAAAATATAAAACATAAAAAAATATAAAGCACATGGATTTGTCAATGGAAGACTTGATAAAATAAATAAATAAATAAGCATAATAAAAAACTAAAGGCCTTTGGTACTTCAACGTGAGTAGTGAAAATTCATTTGGTATTTGACAAAACGTGCACAGCGGAATCCTGCTCCGTTCCAGTTCTATGTTCTATGTTCAATAGACTATAGACAAATAACAAATAGCTCCTCGTGTATTTATTATAGATATTATATTATAGTTAAGTAACAAAGGAAAACGTCAACACAGCACAGACGTCAATGCCAATGCCAATCCGTTCGTATAATATTATGAACAAAGGAGACAACAAAAAGATAAATAAAAAAACGAAGCAAGGCATGAAAACAATGCAAAACGTTTGAGAAGGCGTAAAATGTATAATGTCTAATGGCTAAATAATAAATAATATAAAATATAAAATAGACACGAGTGTAGCCAAGCCTAACAAAAATGCACATAAACTACAACTACTACTACTACATGCAACTGAACAACTGAAAATTAGTAAAACAAATGAAAAGGGGTGCGACGAGTATCATTTTTTTTATGCATTTTGTCTATCTATATTTTGTATACGTTACCTATTTTGATATTTATATACGATTAACGATTAGTCCTCTTTAAATGTTAAAGGTGTAATTCTTCTTTATATAAAAAAATAAGGTAATATAATATTTAAGATTTAAGTATCATCATCAACCATAATTGTTATTATTATTATTCTTGTTATAGTCCACTTGTAAAGTGCATTAGTGTATAATATTAATACCAAAGAATTAATACTTTTGTAACTAACAAAATCTAAAGTGGGAAATGCACCAACGACTAATTCTATTTTATAACGAGCTAATTTCATTTCTATTTTCTGGGTTCCTGGTCCACTGCTTATACAGATATATGTGATGTATAAAGACAATTAAATCTAGTTTTATTATTACTACTTACTACTACTACCACCCTCATCATTATCATTAGTCCAGATTTAATGTAGACTAAGGAAAACAAAACAAAACAAAGAAAGAAAGAAAGGAGTAATAGATAGTAGACAAAATAATAACAAAGCAAAAATCATATATAAGAACTTAATGGGAACTAACGAACTATTAATATACTAACCCAATTATATCAAGTTACAATTGTAATTTCCTTGATGAACTTGTGCATTTTCTACAATTATTTTGATTGTCTTTTACTTAATAATTTGTAATTTGTAATCAATTCCGGATTATTCTTTTTTTTTAAAAAGAGGAAAATTACAAGTTAAAATTGAATTAATTAAACAACTATATAATATATTTAATATTTAATTCATGCCTAGAATTTCGCAGTAGAAATACTGACAACTTTTGTATTATTCCTCAAACTTAGATAACATTAATGACACTTTGCATTATTTGAACTGTAAGAGGTAGATAGATAGATAGACAGAAAGACGGAGACAGAGTTCAAGCTAATTCAAACTAAATATCTCATCCCATTTTCCGATAAAGATACACTCAAACTCATAACAACTCAAACCTCAAAACTCAAAAGTCAAACCAAAGAAAAGAGATAAAACGACGTAGTACAATCCTCTCAGAATATTTAAATAGAAAATTCCCCAACATCCCAGTTTTGAATTCTTAGTTCTCAGTTTTCCTCAACTTAATTTTATCTCATTCTCAAAATAGTTAATTTATCTTATAACATATTCTACGTTTCTCATTTCACGACTTTACAAACAAACTTTTGTTAAGTATAAAGAGCTCTAATTTTTACTAATTTTGAGGACCATTTTACAAAATAAATACATGTATAACGAACATAAAAATAAAACAGGGGTATAACTAAAATAAAATATATAGAGTATAGTTAAGTATAGTCAGAATATTAATCATATTCAGGAATAAGAAAGTCGTGACCTTGTCTCTCCAAAGGGGAAAAAAGAGACTGGTACAGATACTGTATTCCGTATTACATTGCGTTATATGTTATATGTTATAGTGTAACAATCCTTCCCTATTGCACTGTTGAAAGATCTCTGTCTCTCTGTCTCTCTCTCTCCTCTCTGAACTCAGGATAAAAAAGCTCAAGTTCAGTAATGTGTAATGTGTAATATATTTTAACTATACACAGAGTACATAACAAAACAATATTATGTTATACATTAATATTTACTATATGTAGGAAGTGCACAAATATACTGTACGCGAATATTTTAATACATAATATATACTCATTAGTTTATACACACTTGTACTTTATACGTCACTCTATAGTTCTACTCTCTCTAACGCACCTAAATAACAATAACAATAAGTAAATGTGTCTAGTATAATATATATTACATTCTGTATACGAAATACGAAGCACGAGTAAGAATGAAGAATGGAATTTATATATCCAGAATCCAAAAGGTAGAATGTAGACTAGTAGTGTAATTTTTTTATGGATTTTTTTTATACTTGTCTTGCGACTTGCGATTCCTCTCCCCCCTTTGACTTATAATTTGCAAAAATTACAAACACGAGCAGATACTAGATAAATAGATATATAATATATAGATATACTAGAACAGCAATAGAAGAGATAAAGCTAGAAAAAAATGTGACGCAAGTATATTTTTTATTTATCCCCAGAAATATGTATGAAAATTCTTTACACATTACACGGATATGAATTCCGAATCCCTAATCCATAACATAAATGTTAAATGTGAATATAACTACTACTAATGATAATAATAGTAATATAGTCTAATTATAAAAAAAAATCAACCAACTGTTATAAGTTACAAATATATATATACCTTTATAGATTTTAATATTGTGGTATGGTATGGTTTGGTGTGGGGTGTAATCAGAATCAGAATCAAAATCCAACTCTACTGAATCCAACTTTACCACACCCATAACATAACATAACATATTATATAGTAGAGATATAACATATATTATATAGAAATAAGAATAATAATTGTAGTCAAAATGGTTACTCGTACGACGAGCTACAATGACTCTGGATGTCTAACCATCAGTAATCATAATTATTACAGCAGTGGCAACTGGAGAAGTAGGAGCAGCAAGTACAGTGATAGTGATATTGATGCTGATATCGGGATCGGGATTGATATCGATATTGAGACTAGTGCGAGTGGTAGTGGTAGTGCTAGTGGCAGTAGTAATCGAAGTAGCCTTGGCAGTGACTCTCATACCAATACCAATTCCAACGGCAATATCAACATTTGTGCTGGAGTTGAAGGAGTAGCAAGAGCCATCGCACTAAAAGCAGCATCCTCATCACTGGAAACTTCCCCTGGACAATTGAAGGGAAGAACTCCAACTAATTTAACAAGCACTAGTAATTCTCATCATCCTCATCAAATTCAAAGTCAACAGAGAAAAATATTTAGAAAAAGAAGAAAATCCTCACTAGACTTGGATATACATTCAAACTCAAATTCAAAATCAAATTCGAGTTATTACTCAAACTACGACTCTTATCCTCACCATTCCTTTCATTATCAAGCTGATGGAGACGGAGACGAGGAAGATGACATCGAAGATGAGCAGAATGAACAAGATGTTGAATGTTTACATCAAAGATCATCTTTGTCTCTTCAATTGAGTAAACAACAGCAAACGCAGCAACAACAACAGCGACAACAACAACAACTTCATTCACAGAATAGTAATCATAATTATAATCATAGTCATTCATCAAGTACTCCTTGCTCCTGTTCCTCCATTTATCATCCCAGTGGATTGAATTTGGAAAACAACGTGAGGAGCACATGCTTGATTACCACTGCAAATACAAATGCAAATTCAAATGCGAATACGAATACAAATACAACAAAGACCTTGAGCAGATCACAATTAGCAAGACAATATTATTGTGGTAATTCAGAAGATTTTTCCTCGTCGTCCTCGTCAGGCGTCTTCTCCACTATTTCAGAGTCTGAGTCAGACTTGGAACATCTTCACAGTCAGAGTCACAGTAGACATCAGAAAAGGAATCAAAGCCAGTACATCAAACTTCAAAATCAAAATCAGAATCAAAATCAAAATCAAAGTCAAGGTCAAAAGCAGGAAGTCAACTATTTCGATAGTCTTTTGATTCCCTCCACAAATCAAAATCAAAATCAAAATCCCTATCCCATTCCCAATAAAGTCCATCACTTACCTAATAATAGAAACACTAGTGTTAATAGTAATCATTCTAAAGGTCGTCCACATTCTGATCGAAGTGATAGTTGTACAAGTAATTGTAGCAGCTATAGTTTGAGTAGTAGTCTGAGTGGTAGTACGCACACGAGTACGAATACGAATACGAGTACGACTCATCATACATCACTTGTTCCTTTCAACCCTTCTGCACACAACTCTTCTGCGTGTAATGGTAGTGGTAAGGGTCATGATAAATTCCATAGAGAGGGAGCAGACTCTTCATGTGGATGTACACAAATAACTTCAAGGACGTCCACCAAAAATCCATCTTTCCTTTTTTCCACTGTAAACAAGAGCAAGGAACGTAGTAAAACCACGGAGGAAAAACTAACATTTTCTAATAATAGCCGTAATCAAGATAAATATGATTTTGATGACTATGACTATGATTACGACTCGTTGGATTTCTCCAAACTGAAACTTGACCATAACAATAGCAATAGCAATACCAATACCAACAAAGGCAAACACAATACACCCACACCCCCAACAATAACGACAACAACAGCAAAAGGAAGAGTCCAGATTCCAGCAACTGGATTACGAACTGGACCAAACTCCATATATCAGATACGAACTCCAAATCCAAATCCAACAATACATGCGTGTAATACTCTACTACAGTCTGAAATGTGTCAACATTGTCAACGAGGCAGTGTGAAAAACTCCTCAGCTCATAATAATAATAATAATGAGGAGTTTCCATTTCACTCTCTGCATCTCCCAGCTTCTTCTTCTTCCTTCTCCTCTTCATCTGTTTACATGGGGAATTCCAAAAACAGTCTTAGTCATTCAAATGGTCCTTACAGTTTAGGCCCATCACTAAAACCAACAATAATACAGCAAGTATTACCCCAAGAACATCGTTCATACTCTAGTCAGAGTCAATTTTACCCACATAGGATTAGTACCACGACGTGTAAAAGTGTCCGATTTGAATCGAACAATAATAATAATAATAATATTAATCATACCAATAAGAATAATCTTAATATTAATAGTAGTAGTAATTCCATTTCGACCGCAATGTCCAAACGAACATGTCAAAAGCTAACAAAAACTTATAGTGATATTAATAGTGAACATAGTGATAAATTGTTTGCCAGTGGTAGCTACACTCATGGATTTACCAATACCAATACCAATACACACATGAACACGAGTAATCGACACAACATTAATTATTATAATCCTTCGAATTCCAATTTGAATTCACATTCAAACACTCACATGTTAAGTGGAAGTGAAAGTGCAGGTCACAATCACAATAATAATTGTAATAATAATAATAATTGCAAGTGCTCAAATTCAAATTCAAATTCAAACTCCAATTTAAATTTGACTGGACAACAACAGCAACAACAATTGGATTCCTTGAGTTTTGACAGTGATAATAATATAGTGGACTTTAATAATAATAATAATAATAGTAATAGATTGAATAAAAATCGAAATCGGAATCGAATAAGTAATGACTCTATCGATGATCCATTTGGATCATTTTCCTCATCCTCAAAGTCATCCACATCATCAATTTCTTCCTGTAAAATACCTCGACCGAAATTAATCGTTCCAACTCATTCCTATGGACGAGGAAATCCACGGGAGAGAAAAGTGGCTGTAGCTCCTTCAGCAGGTACATAAATAGTACATACCAAAACCAAAATAAAACATAATAAATGTACTCTTATAGAGCGCATAGCACATATCAATGTGAAATGTTGTAGTGGTTTGTTTTTCAAGTTATTTCCTCACCATCTATTTAAATTAGATAATATGTATAACTTTTGTGTGCCATAACTTGATTAGAAAGTGTAAACAACAAAGATCGAAAATCTATTATGTATGTGTGACGTTTTGTGTTTTACGTATTATGAAACCATTGGATTTTGTCAGTCACAAAAGTGCACAAAAATATTGCTGATGGTTAATGGCTTCTTTTAGTAGATATTTCACTCAAAACTCCAAACTCCAAATCAGATTAAAACCTCGTTAGAAGTTAGAAATGTGAAATTATATCACTTTGTCTTGTATAATGTATGACTTTGAACTGCTACAATTATCGCTGATAAAAATTACTTTGAACTTTGAATGCTCCATCTTTTCAAAACTCTAAAGAGTGATCTCAGCAGCTAAAATTTGGCACTTGCCACTTGTCCAATTAACATGAAACTTGAAACTTGAAAGGACGTAAAATACAAAATACTTATGGACAGGTCATAAAACTGAGAGATTTGAATGATATTATTTTAACTTTATTTATTTATTTAGATGCTACACTTTATACTTTGTACAGGCAAATGAGAAAAATGCGTGTGTACTGTATGGCTAATTACTTTGAAAATTTAAGAATTGAGATTTATCAATGGAAAATGAAAGTTGGTTCGTAAACAAAATTCTGTAGTATGAATTATTGTAAATGTGAAGCATATAATATGTAGTGCAATTCAGAAATTCAGAAGTTCAGAATCTTGACTCTTGGCTCTTGAAGGAATTTAAATCGTATTTATAATCTGTGTTTCTGTATGGAGTATGGACATTGAACATTGAACATGCAGTAACTACAGAGTTCAGAGTCAATTCAATTTGTTTTTAACTTCTTTGATTTTATTACCGCAGAAAAACTCTTATAATGGAGAGGAACACATTTTCCATTTTCCAATAAAATTGAACATTGTACATTGTAGAGTGTGTAACATTATCTAGAATCTAGACAAAAACCAAAACACACCAGATAAAAGATTTGCATCTTCTGGACTGTGGTTATCTCTGACGTCTACAATCTACAATCTATAAAACAAACATTTAATCAAAAATCAAAACAAAAAACAAAGTAATCAAGAATCAAGATGTTATCCAAATTATTATCCTTTATCCTAGCCACAGATCACACGTTGGATCATGTGCTTTCCTCTTTCGTTCGAGTTTGCTTAACCATTAACCACGTTATGTACATTGTACATATGCTGCGTGTAAAGATATTAAACTGTAGCTTTAACATTGTAGTCTGTAAAGTTTAGAGTATAGAGTAGGGAAATTAAAAAATTAGCAAAGCGTATCACACCATAGTATAAAATATAACACATTCTACACATTTTATTCCAAACTCCAAACACCAAACTCCAAACACAATCACATGATAAAAAGAAAATAAAGAAATACCTCTGACAATGAGTCATTTCAATTTTCAATTCTCAATCCACGCGTGTACGTATGCATCTAACGTTATAGAATGCAGAATGTAGAATATATAGACGTAATAATATGTAACAAAAATACAAAATACACAATGAACATCAACATCTTGGGGTGAAAATACTTTCATGCTCTACATCATTTATCTTCTTGTCTTCTCTTTTCTGCTCTCACTGCATCTGTATTATTTGTATTTGTATTTAGCATTTAGTATTTTTACAGTTTACAGTGCAATTTCCAATTATTTACTTACTCATTTGTCTTTTATTTACATATGTGCAAAAAGAACTTGTTTGAAAGGAAAATCATACAAAATACAAATATGCTCAAGTTGTCATTTTCATTGGAATTTTATGTACTTTCTGCTATGTCAGGTTATTGGTTGTTTTACTTTTTACATACATATGTGTAATGTGTAAAGTACAATGTACAATGTACTTGCGTATGAAACTGCATCAGTGTCTGATGATGCAAAAAAGTATAAGTCTACTGATGCAGAATGCAGAATGCTAAAGAAATTGACATGAACAATGTAAATACAGGACAAGATACAAGATGCAACTGTAGTTCAGAAATGAACAAATAAATTTAAACACTGTAGTGACATGGGGAATCCTGTAACTATTTTCTTATAGTCATGGACGAGGTACAAACATGTAGAAAAATATCTAAACTAAACTAGCCATAAATAAATACAATACTTTTTTAATTGACAATCATAAATGAGTTACAAGTACAACTGTATCGTGCATATTACATAGTATGGTATATTGCTTTGTGAGGGAGATGTGAGATTCTTCATAGTAATTTTAAATTCATTTGTGTGTATATGTGAGATATAATATGGGATGCTCGCCAAAATTACATTGATAATAATTACCACTGCACTGTCATCAACATGCTTGAGAAAAAGTATATAAAATACATAATATACTCAAATTCATTAGAAACTGTAAACATCATCAAAATACATTTATCAATCCAGATATTTAGCATTTAGTATTTAGTTGTGGGTTGTGGATGAGTGTGAGATGTGAGATGTTTGAAATTCTCTTCTGATTATGTAAATGATAAATTACTTGAATGTAATTTGATGCAACAATAATAATCATAATCATGTGTATAAAATGTACACTAAATACTTCAATAAATACATGAGTGTGAGACAATTATATTAGTATTATTAATGATTATGCGTACTAGTTACTAGTCACTAGTAAAAAGTAAAATATGAATGTATCATGTATCGTGAATCATGAAATAATTGTGTTTTGTCTTTTGTAGATATATTATACAATGTTCAATGTCTAATACCTTTTTCTTTTTTTTTCTTTCTACTATTATGACAGAGGGCCGAGTTGAAGTTTCACGTGAAGGCAAATACTTGGGTAATAAACATATAAAAAAATGAATAAAAAAACATTGAACTTTCATACTCTTTTTTGATAACATACATGATAATCTTTTATCAACATTTAAAATCTCAAAACTCAAAACGTAATCAAAATCTCATGTTGTGGAAACAGTTTTATGTATTATGTATTCTGTACGTAATATGTAATATGTAAACTGTAAACGCACATGGGTTTACATCAGGAATTTAGAATTTATTCAAATTATTTGTTCCTATTTTAGCGTCGATGGCCCCAGGTAAAGTATTTGGCGAGCTTGCCCTTCTATACAACTGTCAAAGAACGGCCACAATCAAAGGTAAGAATCTTTCCAAAATACAAAATATTCATAATATGGATTTTATCACGACATTATGTAACGATGTCTTGCATCAGTTTCCATTTTCAATGTGCTTTATATGAATAATTTTACTATGATTTTCAACAGCCGCAACACCATGTCGAATCTGGGCTGTCAAACGAAAATGCTTCCAGGTAATGACCAAAAAAAAAGATATTAAAGATTTTACTATTTCTATTTCTCACAAATTACAAATAAACTTTATACTTAAAATTTCAAATGTACATGTTTATTTAAAATCATTTCTTTTTCTATCTTTTTTACAGACCATCATGATGAAATCTGGCATGATGAGACAAGCAGAATACATCGACTTCCTCAAATCTGTGCCTATATTCAAAAAGCTATCCGATGAAAGCCTCAATAAATTAGTGGATCGTATAGAAGAGATGACCTATGAAAATGGCCAATACATTGTTCGTCAAGGAGCTCGTGGAGAAACCTTCTTCATCATCTCTCGTGGTCGTGTAAAAGTCACCATGAAATCAGAGGGTGACACTGAGGAGAAATTTGTGAGGTCCCTCCATCGGGGAGATTTTTTTGGAGAAAAGGCATTACAAGGGTAATTACATATTATCATTTATCAATCTTAAATTTTAAGAATACAAAATACAAACTATTTTAAATTTTATTTGTCTTATCATTTTCATAATTTTTTATTACTTTATGTACACAGGGATGACTTGCGAACTGCAAACATTATTTGCGATGATGAAGATGGTGTCGTCTGTCTCGTGATTGATCGTGAAGCATTTGACCAACTCATCAGTAATTTGGAGGAAGTGCGAACTCGTTATGATGATGCTAGAGCCAATCGTAAAAAGTAAGGAACCAAAATATTATAATTAAGAAGTTATGTGTAAAATCTAAATTACTATTTATGTTCAAAATGAATTTTTGATTCTTGCTTGAGTTTGAAATTGAAATGGAAATTTTGATGAGGCAAGTTGAGACTTTTATTGTAAATAAATGAAATTGGTTGGTTCTATCTTATACTTATTTTGCTAACTTGAAACCAAGAGGCTTTGGCAAAAACGGTAAGAAAGAAAAAATATGTAGTTATGAAATATGCACACAGGAGGAAACCCCGTTGTAGTTTTAAGTTTTTCGTTGAATTTTAAATTATTTTAGTCTTTTTAGCTTCACTCTTTACATGAAAATATCAAATTAGTACATGCACAAATATATCTTGCATAATCTATATTATTTATTCTCTTCTGTATAAATTGTAAAATGTTGTTTGCATGCTCTCAGTAAATTTCTTAATATTACGTAGATTCAAAAATTCTAAATGTGTTCCAAGTTATGAAAAGTACATGAAAAATACTAAATGTTGTGATTATTATTATCATCATTATCATGGATTTCTTTGCTCACAAGAATGATGAACAAAGATGAAATTTAAAGACGAGGTAATAATTATGTTAAAAACTTTGTTATAGGATCGATGAAGAGTTTTCTAACATCACTATCAAAGATTTACGTGTCATCACTACGCTTGGTGTTGGGGGCTTCGGCCGTGTGGAACTAGTAACTTTGGCCTCGGATCCTAGTCGATCATTTGCACTCAAGCAGATGAAAAAGAGTCAGGTAAAACAAAATTCTTAATGATCATCTTGATAAATATGGAATATTTTCCAAAGTTTAATTTTGCGCGTGTGTACACATAATTTCTCTTAATAGAAAAAAGTGCAAAATATGGATATTTAACTAATTATACTGTTTTTTTTCTTCTTCTTTACATGTAGATTGTTGCTACCCGACAGCAGGAGCACATAAAATCCGAAAAGGAGATTATGATCGAGTCATCTTCAGATTTTATTTGTAAATTATTCAAAACCTTTCGTGATGACAAGTATTTGTACATGCTGATGGAGAGTTGTTTAGGCGGAGAACTGTGGACGATTCTCCGTGACAAAGGCAACTTTGATGACCACACTACGCGATTCTACACTGCATGTGTTCTTGAAGCTTTCCACTATTTGCATTCTAGAAATATCATTTACCGAGATTTGTAAGTATACTTTTTTATTCTAGATTCTAGATTTTTTTTCTATCTTTTATCTACACACATATATTTCCAGTACTTTGAAATTTGAAAATTAACATTATTTTTTTCCTCCCTTTGTGTAGAAAACCTGAGAATCTTCTATTGGACGCGAATGGATTTGTTAAACTAGTTGATTTTGGATTTGCGAAAAAACTCCAGGGACGAAAAACTTGGACTTTCTGCGGAACACCAGAGTATGCAAAAAATACAAAATAAATATGCTTTATGGTTTTTAATCACATTGCCATATAATATGAATTAAATTAATTCTGCATTAAAAATAAAATACTAAATGAATGTTTTGTGTGTATTGCAGATATGTAGCTCCTGAAATCATTTTGAACAAAGGTCACGACATTGCAGCCGACTACTGGTCATTGGGTGTTCTCATGTTTGAACTTTTAACAGGCACACCACCCTTCACAGGTAAATTATCAAGTTTCAAGTATCATAAGATTGTAAAAGAAATGTGTTGATGAGTTGTTCAATAATCAATAATTATTATGCTTATTTTTAAAACCCTAATTTTTGTCTGAAAATCCGCAGGCGGAGACCCGATGAAAACGTACAATGTAATTTTAAAGGGCATTGAAGCTGTTGAATTCCCTCGTTCCATTTCACGAAACGCAAATAATTTAATTAAGAAACTGTGTAGAGACAATCCAGGTGAGCGTTTGGGCTACCAAAGAGGTGGGATCCCAGAGATTCAAAAGCACAAATGGTTTGATGGCTTTAATTGGGATGGTCTCAGATCCCGTTCCCTAACTCCACCAATTATTCCAGAAATCAGGGGACCGATTGACTGCGGCAATTTTGACGGTAAACCAAAATAAACAAAAAAAGAAATTTCACTCCTGTTTCCTTTTAAAAGTATTTTTCTATTTTCCTTCAAAAACACAAGTTTGTTATTATTGATATTAATTTAATTTATCTTTTTTATTTTCATTCAGAATATCCACCCGATACAGACCCTTCACCGCCGTCTGATCTATCCGGATGGGATGCAGAATTTTGAATGACTTAGAAATATAGATACTAAATTAATAAATTAATAACCTTATATTCTACATACTATATACATACATCGTATATTACAACCTACTATGCACTAAATAATATATTATGATATGACTCTTATATGCTACTATTACCTATACATTATATATTATATTATCTTCTGCGGTTTAATTTTATTTAGCATATGAATTTTATTGTGATTGTTGTACGTTTGTTGTCGACCGAAGACGAAAAAAAAGAAGCTATTTTGTAAACTGTAATCCAAGTGATTGAATTTTTCAGCAAAATATACACATTTTGCTGATAAACAGTGAGTATAAAAAAAATAAAATGTGACTGAGTCTGTTATTTTTCAACAACTTTTTCAATGAAAGTCTTTTCATTCTTCTTTATTCCTTTCTCAACGTCTTTAATCGCTCTTATACATTTTATTATCATATGCGTACAGCGTATGTGTACATATATGACATTATTATTTATTATACAAAGCATTGTGCAGCATGTTAACAATCAAAACAACAAAACATAAGGAATTTTCAGAATCGTTCAGTATAAACAATCGGATTAGTAGCTTTCATCAATTTCATCCCTTATCAAATTACTAGTTACATAATTTGAAGTGCTCAAATACGCAAGCTACAACAGACAGGTCTATAACCAAAAAACATAGGCACTCGTAAACGTGTTGGTCAATTTCAGTGTAGTATTTTCTCTTATCAAAATATTTCTACTTGACAATAATAATTGACAATGTTTGGAGTTTACCGAAAATTTTATATTGGACAAATTATATAAGCAAGTGTCATTTTTATTACATTGTAAATTCATTTTCACACACAAATTTTATCTATACAATATGTAAAATATATTCTAGACTAGGAAACATAACTATTATTTACGACTCAAATCACGCAGACTGGAAGTTAGAATGCGTGAGCAGTGAGTAAGCAGTAAGCAGTGACAACTGACAAATGTAAAAATCTAAGACAAAAATTGTCCAATTTTTCAAAAACAAAAACAGCCAGTTACAAAATTGAAATCTTTTTATAAATACTATAAAATGAATAGTAACACGTTTATTGTTTTTTTTACCACACAGTCAATTTGTATTTTGTGTGCCGTAGGATTTACTTATAATAGATAATAGTTTTTTTGCATTCATATTTATATAAACGCATATCAGGTATATAACAAGCACACTATGTAGGTGCATGAAGTTTGTTTTTAGAATGGATAAGTTATGAATTTTACAGGAAAGAAAAAACTATTGCAGTATACCTATTTTTTATCATGTGATTACTTATGTATTATTCACACTTAAGTAGTAGAATTCTAAAGTTCCTAAACCAACAAATGAACAAGGTTCAAAATACTTTGTACTCTGCAGTATTCATTATTTTGTTATATAATAACTAATGTATTTAAAATTTAAATGTAAAAAATTCTAAAGTCTTCAGTATACTACCCATGTGTATTTTAACTCTCCAGACTCCAGGCTACATTTTACTTGTACAAATTGTATTGTACAAACATATTTTTATTCGACAGTGGCGTTTCTTTTTCTGTCTCAGCTTTGGTTTGGAATTGGAAAAGCCTGTGCTTGTATCTTGTATAAATTATAAATTGTGTCGTGTGTAATGTGTTTAGTGTAGAGTGTGCGATTTTTGAAGTTGAAGATGAAAAAAAAGTCAAGTTCAATTCATTCTAAACCACACTTTTTATACATGTAAAACTGACTCCCAGTCCATAAGTACTAACTACTGACCATGATTTTCATTTACAGCCCACAAAAACTATTTGAAATGTGAATGACTGAAGGCCATTCTTTAAAACACTATAGTTTCTACAGTAGTTTCTAGATTCAAGTCTCAAGTCTTAATCGCATAATAATACATGTACACATTACACATGCTTTTCCCTATTCTTTTCAAATGTTGAGTGTTGGGTGTAGAATGTGCATACAGCATACACATATATAATACCGCTGGAGTATTAAGTATATAGAAAAAGATGATTGTGTGATCATTGGCCATACCTTGGACTTCTATGCAAGCACGCACTATGCACAAAATATTATGTATAATGTATATTGTACATACCTATGAAATTCACTTTATACCAGTTTTAAGTGGACGAAATGATAATAACTAATATTTCATTTTCATGCTGCTTGTTCTGCACGAGGAATATGCACATCACAATTCACAATGTAGAATGTACATTAGTTCTAGTCGTATACGTAATACATATAAGGTATTGGAAGTGTTTGAATAATAAGTAAATAAGCAGTACAGCGTACAGATAGATATGGACAGAGCATATCTTTTGTGTTGTCTCCCTATACCCTATATTACAACACTAGTGACTGGACATTGGAGTCTATATGAATTTTTTTCTGTTCCACACACTTGAAAATAATGTAGCGTACAATGTACAATATACAAGAGTACAAGAGAATGAAGAGTCCAGAGTCGAGTGAAATGATAATGATTACAAATTACATGTTACATCATTCAATCTTACAGGTTAAATTCTAGTGAGGTTTTCCATTCACAGTGCAGCGTAGTGGAGGAAGGTATCGGTAAATATATTATTGGCATTGCTATTGCTAGTGGTTGGATTGAATTAAATTGTGCTCCGGTATTTTGTTGATGCGGTAAGTTGCATCATCATCACCAACCTCGTGATTCTCAAGTTAAATTGTAAGAAAAATTCCATTGATAATATTTTTATAATATTGTACAACTTTTTCATCCATTTTAAATTTTAATCATAAATCATATTATAACAATTAATAAAATAGAATACTAAAAATTAAAAATGTGTGTTTTTGTATCTTTGTTTATGTTTTTTTTTAGAAAATGAAGTCTT